>SWLB01000119.1:45000-78891 GCA_011114355.1 Carex littledalei | reverse complement strand
GCTAACATTAAATTCATAGGTTAAGGGCTTTGTTTCTAATCATTTTTTCTTTTTTTCTTTTTGTGCAGTGATCAAGTGGTTGAGCATATCGCTCTTTGGTTAGCTCCACGGAAGTGTGCTCTTTATTAACTTTCTAGAAGGTTTGAAGGCAGAAAATTGGCAACAATTGCATGAATCGATTAGGAGTCAGAGTCAAAGATTGGAGAAATCAATTTGACAATGCAACCAAAATGATGATTAAGGACCCAAAACTTAATTACAACAATGATGTTGATGGTCTAATTAGGTTTTACGCACATGACTGTGCATGGTTTGAGAAATTTGGAGCCGTGAGTTTTTCTAAACCGAGTTAGTTTTTAAGGATTGAAATATTAACAAGTTCTTATTCAATAATTTTTTCTTGAGCAGATTGAGCGATACTTGGAAAATCAATTTGACTTTCACGAGAAGGCATTTTGGGAATGATTGATAAATGTTACCAAAATTGTGTATCAATATTCTAGCCGTAACCAAACAGCCGGTCTTCCTATCCCTCAGTACGTAACTTGATTATATATTTTTTTGTACTTTGTTTACTCTTTTGTTAACATAATTTACATGATAGTTTTACCTTCTAATCAAATTCTTTTCATCGAACTTTTTTTTTGTTCTCTAGGTAGACTTTTGATGAAGCCAGAAGGGAACTTAAGATTGTTTGTAATTTGAAAAAAAGAACATATTTTGTGATGATGAAATAGCACATGTTGCTGTGAGAATTGAAAATCTGTTTTAATCACGCACTTTGTTAATTTAATTATCTTGCTGTGAAATTTGTACTGTTACATGTGCTTTGTTAATTATCTCACCTTCTTGCGGTTAATCATGACACTTTGTACTGTTACATGTGCTTTGTTAATAATTATCTCACCTCCTTGTGGTTAATCATAACACAGTCACGGTGCAAACTGAAAATATTTTGTGCTTGTGCACATAGAATATGCATGGTAGAGTTGATTGCTTCTCTAAAAATTGAAAATCAATTATCAAAGTGCAATAAAAAACAAAAAAAATTATCAATTATAATAAAGAAAATTCTGCCTAATTGCTTGCCATAAGATGACCAAATTTCCCCTAAATGAAAATAGCGTGATATGCAACAAGTGCAAGTGTACTAACAAAAAATTATAAATCAGCTGTAAACATAATTTTAGCAAATATCCTCTCATCAATGATGTCGTCATCGTCCTCTCTTCTTCTCTTACCTTAGCATTATCTCATGTGTGCTACAAAACAGACTATTGTCATGTGTATGCATAAAATAAAATAAAACCATACAATTGACCTTTATACAAGGGACTAGGGAGGATGACATACGTACCTTGGGACAAGTTTGGAAAAATTATGATACTCTTGCTCGTTGCAGTAGCTGACGACAAGTTGAGATTAAACTTCACTTTTTAAGCTACCAAAAAGCAACCATAAAATTCACTGAGGCAGTACTTGTGCAATTCCCTGAAAAGGAAAACAAAAGGTAATTACAAAGGGCATTATAAGGAGAGATGATTAGATGAAACTTAGAGAGAAATTAGGAACTTATTTCTCTTTGTCACTTTTGTAACCTATCAATTATTAAGGAAATTTTGTAAAACTGAAATGGAATATGGATGAACACTAATTATAAAAGGCATCTAAATTACGGGGAACAGATTGCTATCTCTACCAGCTATCTCTACTAAAAGTCAATAAATTTCAAGCACCATGAAAAGAACCTTAAAATGGTAGATTTTAAGGTACTGTACAGTAGCTGTACCATTCATTGGCTGTCAGAAATTGGTACTGGTATATATCCCCAGGGCCATGGGCCCATGGTGGATACGATTTATTAGACGATTCCTGCAGAATTTAATTACGTAAACACCTTTTTTCAGTTAAATGAAGAATGCAGCTTCCATTAAGATATGGTACTGATTTGGTACTGTTATCTTTTACTCCTTGTATTTCATATGGATTGCATTTGAACGGGATATGGGCTTCGAGCAAGAATTTAAAAATTTATGGTTGCTAGCACAAGCAAGGGCCCTTTTGCAAATTTCCAAAAATAGACATGACAAAGCACAAACCTCATGGCTAACAAAAGATTTGCTATCTTTGTC
Organism: Carex littledalei; assembly: GCA_011114355.1. NCBI lineage: Eukaryota > Viridiplantae > Streptophyta > Magnoliopsida > Poales > Cyperaceae > Carex > Carex littledalei. Next base: position 76,759 of record SWLB01000119.1, on the reverse strand, counting down.
TCTATGAGGAGAAGATTGGAAGGAAATGAGACCATATAATAACGCTTTCGAGTCACTTTTCTCAAGATAGAGATTATCATCAGTCCTTGGAAATGCATCAGCATCTGTTTCATTATGTACTTAGCTCCTGCAATTTTGTCTGGAAAAAAAAGTTTCAATGGCATTTCAGGCTTTTAAGTGAGGCATTAAGCAATTGGAATGTAAAAGTAAAACAAATTAATAATTGAGCAATGAAGAACAACAAAGCAATCAGAAACAACATAATATAACAAGCATAAACAATTATGAAAATCAACAGATGAATAATAATTCAATACCCCAAAAAGCTTATGCAACAGCTTTGAGTGTGATCATACTGTTATGGTTGACAAAAGGCATTATTTGAATATCTCCGACAATTCAGCTTCCCTCTATAGCTCCAAGTTCACGTTATCATTTTTATGCTGCAATGAAATGTTGAAATGAAAAATTATTGCCAAAAATTAAGAAAATTTCACACGAAAATATACTACTTAGATTCACATTAAAGGATATAAGTGCGATCATGTTTGTTAGTGTAAGCATTTTTGCGCTTAAAAGACAGGTGTAAACCAAACCACGACATCAACCGATCGAACTGCCTCATATTGCATCCACGACCTCCTGATCGCCATCCGACGCTTAAAATTATTGTTGTAGAGAAAACCTCAACTTACAGAAATATTTCCTTCTTGGAATCAAACTGGGAACTTTTAGGAGCTCCAAATCGGCCATGAAATCTGAGTCTTCAGACACTGGAGACCATTAACAAAGACTGATAGAATATCTAAATCACCCAATACCCGAACTTCAGTCACTGGTCATGGCTCAAGTCTCTGGTCGAAAAGAGAGATCCATTGGTTTTGACTTTTGACAACAATTAAGTTAAAAACTTCGGCACTCAGGTGCCTGGCCGCCTGGGTTGGTGCAAGTAGAAACCAAACTTTACAACCGGTAACTGGTACCAAGCAGAGAGAATTGACTATGTTTAACTGGTCAAGGTAACAACAAGTGAATAGAAGACAATGGGTACTGTGGCCCTAGTATCTAACATCAAATAGTTTGAATATGACCTCACATAATGGTGTACTATGGTATGAAACCCCTAATCTTACCTCCCTGTACTGATACGAAGTCTCATGCCTTCAATTAACAGTTATGTGGAACCCTCAACTCCGTTACACCCTACGGTCGGACAGCACGCCTCTTGCGCACGGAAAGAAAATTAAGCATACTTGTCAACATTTATCCCAAAATTTTAAAATTAATACTTATTTTAATATTAATGTTTTTAACTTAATGAATTATGGAGCTATTTGTGAATGAGTTATTTTGATCTAATTTGTACATAGAAGCTCATTATTTATCAACACATAAAATGGAATCAAATATAGTGATATGAGCTTTCCGTGACCTCAATGCATATTTAATATAATTTTTGTGCAAATGACTTTAGATCATGATCTAGCTTGATATGCAATTTATTGTATTTGTCCGTTGAGCCTTAATATGCAATTAATTGCATTTGTCCGTTTGAGATTTAATTAATTGCATGTTTCAATTGAGTTACAAACGGTAATATATATATGAATGCACAAATTAATTCATATCTATGTTATTTGCCTATAAATAACACATGCTATTTGGAGAGCAGGTATCCCAACAACTTCTATTCTCTTGCTCTTTCTCTTAGCTCCATATTTCATAAATTCAATTTCTATTCTCCCACAAACAATATTTTCTTTATAAAAACATATTATTCTGCTATCATTGTTGAAAGAAGTTACATCAACCCCTACCACGGTTGCAACCGCAGACAGAGGAATACCGGCGTAACTTGGGGCAGTCTTAACCGATTATTCCTGCGCTTAGGACGGGAAGTTGCCTTAGGTCCGCATTTTGTAGCTCCGGGTAACAAAGTTTTAATTTATATTCTTGATTAAACTTTAAATATAGTTTTTACTTATTTTATTGATCAATATCAGATTTAAAATAGTTGGTTATTTAATATATTTCCAACGATCTAAGGCAATAACCCGTAATCTGAATTTGATCAAATTAAAATTCTGATTTTAATTATTTTATAATTGTAGAATTAGTTAGTTTACCTGAATTTTTTTTTTTAATAAAGAGCAGACTATATAAAATGTAAAACTTATATTGATAAAAATTGTAAGCATAATCCTAGAATTCGGATAGTAATTTGATAGACTGTCAATTTGATATTCCTAAGTTAACACTGGTCATATTTAATTAAGTAACAATTGGAGAAACTAAATTTAACTTGCCTAGTTATTTTGATAGTTGAAAATGATGCCATTAACTATTGACCGGGATTATTCACTGGATCCATTTTAGTCCGTGATGATTCTTCATAATCATATTCGTATCATGATTCTTAAATTGCAATTAGTCATTTTCAATTAAATTGTAGTTTATTATTACTTACTATGTTTTTGACCTGATATAATTTGCGAAATTTTTTTGTAATTTAATCCGAGACACGATGTCTAATTATTATTATTACTTTTGGATCAGTTTCATCGAACCTGAGAAAGAAATCAATTAATAATATTGGTCCGTTGAAAGAAAGATATAAATTGATTCATATAAAGAGCAAAAGAGCAATAACAACAGTTAGGTAATTATTGTAGTTAATAAAAAATATATATATATTAAATAAAATTGATCAATATTACCTAGTAAGTTTTAATTACTAGATGAGTGTTTGTCTACTGCAGTGGATATGAACTGTAGATTAATTTTTAACAAACTTCATAATCATCTGATAATATTTTATAGAAGTTACAATTTTATCTTATTTAATAAAAAAAAGGTTATGCTATTTTATTCGAAAATATTTTAGTGGTCGAGTTTGATTTCTATACAATTCTATTATTTAGATAATATTAATTCCTTAAATAATTGTTCACCAAACTATTTAAAAAAATAAAACTCAGAGTTCTTAATAAAAATTTAGAAAACTGATTTTTTTTTTAATCTTAACTCAATAAATTAGAGTTACAAGTTATTTCCTGAAAAAAAAAAGAATGAATTTACTAGAATTATTTAGTAATTAGGCCTATTTGTAAATAAATAAAGTGAGGGACATAATACAAATAAATTTTCTAGGTTCATCGGTAAAAGAAAAAAAAAATTACCATCAAATATAAAAATTAATTAATGAAGAAACATTAACTGTGAGCAATGCTTTATCATTGCTCTTGTATTGTATAACCGATTAATATAATTAATTATTATAAATTAGAATACTTAAAAGCCCTAGTTAATGCTCTTATAATTGCCTCTGTAATTAATTTCATTAACCACCTTTTGATTACCTCTTTAATGAGCAGAGAAAACCAAAAGAAACTGTGAGCGTTTATTTCTTAAATTATCACATGAAATAAGTGTTAGTTTCATAATAATTAAAAAATAATATAGAGGAGTTAACAAAGTGGTACAACCTATCCAATTAATATTAATATTTATAATTACTTTCATCTATTGCCTCCATAATTAATGCCAATAATTAGATGAAATATTATATTTAATGTTGCGGAAGTTCTGACTTACAAGAGTATAATATAATATGATTTTATATAACTGTTCGTTTTAATTAAATTGTTAATCAACGTATCTATATCTTTAATGTTTATAATTATGTATTTAATGATCGGGAAACTGAACAGAGATATTAAGCAGTGTAGATTTTAGAAGACATTCTCACTTGTCCGATCAAAACATGCAATGTCATTTTTTTTGTATCTAATCAATATTAAATTGATTTTAGATATCAATAATTTGATTTTTAAGGGGAATTAAAATCTGGTTTCTAAATGGATATTTAGATTAATCAACTAACTTGACTTCGAAATTTATCTTAGATTATTATGCTATTTAAAATTTGATATATAATTTTAGAAGACGGAATTATATAAACAAATGTTTATAAGATAGACCAATACCTACTATTCGTGATACTATTTTTGATTTACCCAGAAAATAAAAATAAAATATTAGAAATTCTATCATAACCGTTTAATTACTTTCTTAGTTATATTATTAAAGTGAGGGTAATAAATATTATAATTTATTTCCAATAAATTTGTTTTATACAAATATTAATTTAAATAACTGCATCTTTTAATTCAATTTTTTAAACACCATTATTACATTTTAAATGTTCATAATTGTCTTTAATGATTTGGAAAATTGAATGGATAATATAAGCATTAAGCAAATATTGATGTACACTTAAATGTTGTAATAGTATGTATTCTCAAACTTTACACAACGAACTAAACTATTCCTTTATTAAAAACAAAAAAACAAAAATTATCTTGACTATACTACTATGGGTACTGAGACTCTGTAAGTCTTATGTGTATACAAATAAGAATAATATAGTTATTAAAATTTATGTCAGTGAAGCAATTGAGTCATTGTATTTGCTAATAAATGAATATATCCGTTTTATTTTTAGATTACATAAAAGTAATGAACATCTAAAATAAAAATAAAAACTCCAACATACAATTCTCGAATCTGATAAATATTGTAGGATTTCAATTTTATAGTTATAATAATAAATCAAATTATTTAATTATTTGTTGTCAGATTAGATATTTAATTATGTATTATTATAGTCTGAAAGATAACTAAAGTAAATTGAAAATATTTAATACTAATGATAATAAAGAAGAAGAGAAATGTGGGGGTATAATTAAATACAATGTCAACCTTATTATTTGATACATAATAATATGAGGGTTCGCATGTTTATTAAAATATTTATAAACCTACCCTAAGTCATATATGACATGAAATTATAAATGCATAAATTAATTTCTAATTGCATAATGTTGATTATGAGTATCATAAAAATGATAGAATGATTATTATTATGTTATATATAGTAAATTGTGGGGATTAAAATGTTTAGAAATATTAAATTAACCCTACGATATGTATGGCATAAATATACATAAATATTGCATAATGTCTTTAATTTTATGAGGAATTATGATAAGTTTATTAATAACACAAAATGTGGGGGTATAAAATAAAGAGTGCTTCCTTAATTGATCATGATAACTATATATATTTGATTATGATTATGGCTAATATGTATTATAAAATTAAATGAGATTACATTATAGTTTTCTCAAATGTTGTAGAAATGTGAGAATTTAAATTATCATATATCATGGCATGAGATGGTAGAATTGATTGAGTTATGCTATGCTTAATCTAATCTGATGTTTTAAATTACTTTGATTTATTAGAATTAATGCATGATTTTGACATTCTGTCGAAAATACTATTGTTGTTAGCTCATATATTTATTTATCCTAAATTATGTGATTAATTTTATGTCACATGATGCTACAGATAACAAGTTTATAACATTAATGATATGTTTTGAAAGTGTTATTCTAATCATAACTATTTGATATTCTTTTGCAAGTTTCTTTGAAAAAAAAAAAATCACTTGCATGCTCGAGTAATAGATAATTCATTGACATAAAAATGTTTTTCATGTTGATGATCTAAAAATTAAAGTCCTTATATAGGACGAAAGTCCTAGAGTCATCGAGGGGATGGGACTTAGCCTAATGGGCCATCTGGTGTGGGAGCCCAACCTCTGTGATGGGCGATCCCCTGAAGGGGGTTCAATGGGTAAGACAAGCAGATAGGTTGGCCAAGGAGCACAAGAATATTTTAGATATGGAACTTTTGTTCCAAACCCATCCCTATGGTGATCAGTGCTCCTGTGTAGTGTAATAAGATGAGTATTCAAGTCGGTAATTCGCGAGATGTGACTCTACACACATCCCAGAGGGAACTCTTCTGTATGAGAATGAACGTACAAGGCCGCGGCTACTAAGTTTAGGCAACCCGTAGAATATTCTCATGAAAAAATCAAGTTAACGTGCATGGCCTCAAATGCACAACCCGCGATGTAGTTTTATGTACTGTGTGTGTAATAATGTAAGTTCCGATCAAAGGAATCGTTGTTCAAGACCTGGTTCACTCCGATCTCCTCGGACTGAAATTATTGACACTAAGCGAAATCAAAACATTTTGCCCAATACACAGTATAAACAATGGTAGCAGAATATTATACTATGTTTTTGTTTTTTTTTTAAAGTAAATTTTGAGTTTTGTGGGGGATTGTTAGAAATATATTTTGAAAACACAAAATTTTATAAATTAATACTTATTTTAATATAATGTTTTTAACTTTATGAATTATGGAGCTATTTGTGAATGAGTTATTTTGATCTAATTTGTACATAGAAGCTCATTATTTATCAACACATAAAATGGAATCAAATATAGTGATATGAGCTTTCCGTGACCTCAATGCATATTTAATATAATTTTGTGCAAATGACTTTAGATCATGATCTAGCTTTGATATGCAATTTATTGTATTTGTCCGTTTGAGCCTTAATATGCAATTAATTGCATTTGTCCGTTTGAGATTTAATTAATTGCATGTTTCAAATGAGTTACGAACGGTATATAATATAATGAATGCACAAATTAATTCATATCTATGTTATTTGCCTATAAATAACACATGCTATTTGGAGAGCAGGTATCCCAACAACTTCTATTCTCTTGCTATTTCTCTTAGCTCCCTATTCATAAATTCAATTTCTATTCTCCCACAAACAAATATTTTTCTTTATAAAAACATATTATTATGTTTATCATTGTTGAAAGAAGTTACATCAACCCCTACCACGGTTGCGCCTGCAGCGCAGAGGAATACCGGCGTAACTTGGGGCAGTCTTAACCGATTATCCTGTGCTTAGGACGGGAAGTTGCCTTAGGTCCGCATTTTGCAGCTCTGGGTAACAAAGTTTTAATTTATATTCTTGATTAAACTTTAAATATAGTTTTTACTTATTTTATTGATCAATATTCAGATTTAAAATAGTTGGTTATTTAATATATTTCCAACAAGCATAATCTCACTTTACCTCGAAATTCTTACAATTTCTATTTTCAGGCATATTCCCAAAAGGACCAAGCAAACTTTTTTTTGTCTGGGTATATCATTACAGAGCACAAACTTCCAAATGTCACGATCGCTTGGAAATTTCAAATACTGCATAAAATGCAGGACAAGACGCATACTGCGCTAAAAATAATAAATATTAAATAATAAATTACTGTGCTAATCGAAAAAGCAAGTTTTTTTTCTGTGCAATAAAGTGTGGCTAATCTGCTATATTTCTATAAGACAAATTCTTTTATGAACTAATACTACACCGTCAGCACTGTTCATTTGTGATTAATCAAACGGCTCTCATTAATTTGTTACGTTCGTAAATTTTCACTCCATTTTTTTATCGGAAGGATAAAATATAATTTCACCCAACCTCCTTTCTCTCCCGCGATCTCCTTCTCCCCATTTTCAAAACAAGAAATTCGCGAGACCTAACCCTCCCGCTATCTCCTTCTCCCATTTCAAAACAAGATTCGATCTCCTTCTCCCTATATCTCTCACGATCTCTCACTACAAGAAATTCTGTCTCCCTCCCGATCGCAATCCAAACCCTAGACCCTCGCCTCCCCCTGCCTCTCCTCGCCGCCTCTCCCTCGTCGCTAATTTCTCTTGCGCTGGTGCCAACCCGCGAAAGAAAATCACCCTTGGACCCGGTGTACTGCAGCACATCAACCGCCTATTTCTCGCCTAAACTCAACTTGCATAGCAAGTACAGCTCCTCCTACTTATTTGGTCCAGCTAGGGAAGAAGAGAGGAGGAGGAGGAGAGCGTGGGTTCCATTTCTAACACTAGTCCAGAAAGTACTGGAGAGAGCGAGGAGAAATCGTCTCTAGTGAGAGCAATGAGTCCAGTCTCGCTCGGTCAATGGACCCTTAGCATACTGGGTTATGAACCCGTTTACATGCGGGTTGGAGGCTTGGTTCGCGGAAAATCCAAAGAAAACTTGCGGCTTGATGTTGCTAGAGTTCGGGTTAGTATAATCTTTATATATGAATTATAACATATTCTTATAGAAGAATATCTACTACAAGAATAGAATTCTATATTTTGTGTAATACCAAACACAGACTCTCCAAATAGATGAGCCAAAAAGAGAAAGTAGAGATGTGCTAGCTAGAAAGATATCCAAGAGAATATTCAAACTGATAGGCTTACCAGAATATCAAAAATAGCAAATCCTATTTCACATCTTGACACCTGATACATATTTAGTGGTTAAATTCTGAGTTTCTGACCTATAATGTTTGGTGCCATTCCAGTCAAAACTGCTGATAGTTTGTAATCGGTACATTCCAACCCACAAGGTCATTGATATATAATAATTTAGTCTATAGCAATGTAAGGGATGGTCCTATTATTATTTAAAATTAATTACTCACGTGGTGTACTGTATTAGTCTTCCAGAAAACTTAGCGAAGATACCCTTTTAAGCTTGGTAATCGTTTATCAAATCCTTGAATAGGGGTTTTCTTGTACCTTGGTGGTAATTATATTATATTTATATTGTGTTTTTTTTCTAATTTAACTTGCTTATCTTTTTCCATAATTTTTACAAGCAGGACCGACCAATTGATGATTATTTGCAGTTCAACCCTCCAAGTGCACCTCCATTGCCTGGAAGTGGAGATGCAGTTTTCTCTCTTGCACGTGACGTGTGTACATACATACAAGTATTTAATAATGTTTAGTAAAGTTTCAATTTCATGACAAAAGAATGTTTCATATAACCCTCAGGATCTGTAAGAAATACTTTTGCTTAGAAAAGCTTACTTTTGTAAATACTAAATTTTTGATGCCATGACAGAGAAAAAGGAAGATGAGGAGCTTCTTCAAGAGCTGGGAATAAATGAACACAAGAAAACTGCTTATGAGTTTCAACCAAGGTACTTCAATTTGAATAATACAAATCCACTAAACAAATTTTGGTAATAATTTTTGGTTTTTAATTCTGAACTTGAGCCCTATGCCATTCAAATTTGGTACTGTACCAGTAGCTGGTACAGGTTCTTTCTTGCAAGTGTTTTAATTCCATAGCTGCTTCTGTGATTTTAGGGTAAATTTTTAACAGCAGTTTTGGCTTCATGCCACGCATGGACTATATGGACTATAGAATCAAAACAATGTTGCATATGGTTTGTGCGCTGCATGAAGCTAAAATTGCTCTGTTAAAATCTTTACCCTAATTTTGAATTTAGCACCAAACTGAATAAAATCTGTTATTTTGGGTCCTTTTAAGTAGAAATATATATTTCGTATGACCATACACCAAGAAATTAACCAGGAGAGCAACTTGGCTGCTAGTAACCTGGCTACAAAAGAACCTGCTTACAAAATAAGGTTTTGTATTTCTTTTCTTTTCTTTCCTTTATTATTTTTTTTTTTGAAGAACTTTCGGGTTCTCCAGAGGTATGTCATCTTAGAATATCAAGAAGGATACTAACCTCAAAGCTTGGACCAGAGAGACTACCAGGTGAGGCAACTTATCTTTCTAGAGCCCCCCTACTAAGCTCATTATGCTTAGATAAGGAACTATTCAAGCTTTACTTTTGTACATGAGTGTGCGAAACTTCCTACTCCCAAATCATTGTTCAGGTGTGAGCCTACTTATTGAACTATTCCTTTGTTTGCAACACCTATCTCACTTTTTGATCGAGAGAAAAAAGTGAAAATGGAGAATAGTTACAACAAGAGGGTTTTGTTGACAACTAGTGACGATGAGGTATCCAAGGGAATCGTGTATCACCTTGCCAAATTCGGATTGAGGTACTGTGATTTGTGATTTTTTTTTTCTTTATTGCTCCAATTTCAAAGGAATTCTGAGCTGAAATTAGCAATTCCAATCACTAGGTTAAATGTTGAATTATTGTAATTTCTCCCAATTTGAACACTATTAAGGGAACAAACCTGTAGCAGTAGAAAAGTGATTCAAAACATATCTCAGTTGTATCATTATGTAAAATTGAGAGTATTAGTTCTGATTTTATTCACATTTTCTTTTCATTTAAGGTTGGTATTGATGGGAGATGAGAGTTCTCTTAAGGGACTAGCTGGTGAAGTCTTGAATTCACTGGAAGCAAGCATATTCAAGTGGTCAATTTCAATTTTGAAGAAGAAAAGGAGTCGACTTTCGATTCAGCTGTAGAGCTAGCATGGAGCATCTATGGTGGATTGGATGCTTTTTTTAATTGTTACACTTATGAAGGTAAAAGATAGAAGAAATTAATTTTAGGAAAATTTGTTGGCTCATATCTACATTGTACCAATAATTGCAGAAATTTAGGCCTGATTATATCATATTACAAATTAAGTCCAACTTAACCTGTGTAATTACAATTAGAAAATGACATAATCAGAAATTGCTTAAGTTATTTGTTCTCTCCGCTGTCACGGCCGGGGTGCTACTGGTCTTGCATTTGATATCACAAATGAAATAGAAAAGGTGCAAGCAGCAAATTATAAATAAGAATCAGACATAAGATTAACAAAAGATCAGTTTGAGATAAAATAAATTTCCCTTAAAATGTGAAAAATATTTGTAGGTCCTTTGCATGACTGTCTTGACATAAGTGAAGAAATTTTGAGAGATCTAAGAGGAATCACCATGGCAAGAAACAGGTGCATTCTCAAGTAAAAATTTTTGCTTAATATCTTCGTAGTGTCTACGTATTATTGAATTATTTTCTTTGGTCAACCGAAGAACATACGGGTTTATTGTGAATTTATTATTTTGAACATACGGGTTTATTTGGAGATGCTTGCAAGGTCAAAATTGTGAACATACGGGTTTCTTTGAATATTATTTTCTTTGCTCTATGTATCATTTTTGCCCTTAAAATATAAGGGTATTTATGGAATGCTGGCCAAAATTGAGAAGGGAAGAAACCTAAGAAAACAAAGATATATTTCTTGCTACAGCTGTTGAGATGTGGGATGCTGATTTTATGTGAAGGTGGATGATGATATTCATGCTAATTTAGGTGCATATTCTTTGAGCCTTTTTTTTTAATTTAATTTATTGGAAATTAATAAAATTAGCAGCTAAAAATGGTCAGTTTACTTAGGTTCTGATAATTGACATTTTTTAATCCATTGTACAACTCTACGTGATGACTTGAAATGTTCTGATAGTTGACCCCCAGCCACCCATTGCAATTGACCACTTCTAAATGAACATGTAGTTAAGTAAAACTAACTTAGCTCACCACCTATAATTGATGATTTTGTGTGTGGCAGCTAGAACTTAACAGAAAGAGCCATAAGGTAATTGATCGAAACTTGGTTGTCCTAAAGCAAAACAGTCGATACTTCAGTTGTTTTCCTTAGTCAAGGTGAAGTGTACCGTCAGAAGGCAATATATCTAAGCGAGGCCTCTTTCTGATCTCTCTATTTTTGTTCTTTTAGTTATTTGTGAGTAATGTTTCAATTCAGATCTATACTTGCTCCTGTTGAATTGATACAAGTCTCCAATTGTGTTCTTCAGTCCACCTGACCAACTTGTTTAAATCAATTTTACCAACTAGCTTGTGCTTAGATCATTAATATGTCACAATTTACCAGTGATCAATTTGACAACTTGTTTTCCTTCAGGCAATTCACAGTTTGTACCAAGAAGTGAAGGATTTGGAAAGTCAAGAAGCTTTTTTTTCAAGGAAACACTATGTAATAAGCAAACAATCTAATTCCAGTTTTGTTGTAACATTTGTTGTGTCATTTATTCTTGGTAGACATCAACTGTTAAGATTAATGTAGGTGAAATTATTAGTTTCTACTCACAGTTGGCTTCTAAAATCAGAGAGTTTGTTCTAATATTGTCTCTTGACTGCTTGGCGGACTGTATGACGAACAGGTCAGTACCGATCAAGTCCAAAAAAGGTTCCTCGAATAAGGTAATTAGCCGCCAGGAATGATAGTAAAAAACAAATCGTCAGCTTACTGTAACTGTTGTTCGTGATCAAATGAAAAAGGTAAAATTGTTTAGAGTATATATTTGGAGACAACATGATGCCTATTGTAACTGTTGTTCGTGATGAATCACTGGGAATAATTAATGAAGGCAATCGACTGACTTGATAGGATAAAGTTCTCTAACACAATTTGTGAGAATGCATTCCTCAGGACAAAAATATACGAGAAAAAATTGTACGGAAATTAAAAGTACTATCCGTGTTTTTATATTGAAAAGTGGCCCGATATTTTTATTAAAACCCCTAAAAAACAATTATCAAATCTGCTCCCACTTCAAACTTATAATTATTTCTACCCTAACCGCCCGTGGACTGGGCGGTCCACTTTTCCCACCAAACCGCCCAGCCACTGGGCGGTCCACTTTTGAAACCTGACCGCCCAGTGTCCGGGCGGTCCACTATTAAAACCTGACCGTCCAGAGGCTGGGCGGTCCACTATGGAATTTTTTTTATAAGAGTTTTAATTTGTTTGAATGTTTTATATTAAATTGTTGTAATGATTTGTTTGAATGTTTTATATTAAATTGTTGTAATGATTTGTTTGAATGTTTTATATTAAATTGTTGTAATGATTTGTTTGAATGTTTTATATTAAATTGTTGTAATGATTTGTTTGAATGTTTTATATTAAATTGTTGTAATGATTTTTTGAATGTTTTATATTAAATTGTTGTAATGATTTTTGAATGTTTTATATTAAATTGTTGTAATGATTTATTTGAATGTTTTATATTAATTGTTGTAATGATTTTTGAATGTTTTATATTAAATTGTTGTAATGATTGTGAATGTTTATATTAAATTGTTGTAATGATTTATTTGAATGTTTTATATTAAATTGTATGATATATTTATTATTTGTTGACGATTATATTTTATAATTGACGATTATTTTTATATGTTATGTAATTGTGTAGTTTTAATATAATTCATTAGTTTTATATTAAGTTTGTTAATGTTTAAATGTTTCTAAATGGTAATCTAAATAGTAAGTCTAAACAATAAAAGTAGGTAATCTAAATGGTAAGTCTAAACATGAAACATAACAGTCCAAACATGAAATATAATAATCCAAACTAAAATACTAGAAACCTATCAAACTAAAAAAAAATATAAAACCATAACGGCGATGACGAGGGGCGCGGTCCGGAGAAGGTCCAACCTATCAGGTGCACGCGCTCCCTCTGCGACGGCGGACGTCTCTGGTGAACCTCATCCACCTGCATGTCATCGTGTACGGCCTCGCGCGCCCATGGGTCCCCTGTTGTCCCTTAGGCACCACTAAATTAGAAAAATAAAGTATTGCAAATAAAATAAAGTAAAAGAGTTAGAGAAAATTGACACAAGAGGTGATGACGGAGTTCGGCAAAACGGCCTACGTCTCCGGGGCTTCGCAACCGCTTCTCGGTGCGCCTTTCTATTACCCAAAGAGAAATGTTACAACTTGTGAACCGTGAGCCCTTACAACACGGGAAGTCACACGGCCAACTATAATCGAGACGAAGTCTCTAAGTTTCGAAATCTCAAGATGAACTCTCAAGTGATCACTCTAATCTAATCTAACTCAGATTAGTGAAGTGGATTTGAGGTTGTTTTGAGGGATATTGAAATTCGTGTTCTCGCAACAATGGAGGAATTGGTTCTCACAGAAAATTGTTTTTGAAATAATTAGGGTCGGCTAGATAATTTGAGGAGAACCCTAAGGTTCTATTTATAGTGGCAGCTTTCAAACGAGTATTCTGCCATAAAACGTCCCAACGTTTGTAAAACGTTGAAAACGTTTTAGTTTAACTTAGGTCAAAAATTCAAATTTCTGTGAGAATTCCTAAAAACGTCTCAGACGATTAACAAACGTCTCAGAACGTTTTGCTCTGGAGATTTATCGATCAAAATGCAAATTGAAGTCTGAGAAATTATTTAAATCGTCCAGACGTTTTGACAATCGCTGGACGTTTAGAATGTGTTTTCCAGTTTTTTAATCGATTATCTCCAGATTTTTCACATAGATAAACCGTCTGAACGTTTTGTCAATCGTTCCAACGTTTATCCCTGTTTTTCAACACAAGCTACTTACCAATTATAAATTTACAGTTTAAATGCTTGATAATAACTTGATGATTTCTTCAGTCCAAGTGCTCTAAATTGCAATTCCAATTGTCTTGAACCTGCATTCTTTCTAACATGGAGAAAAATCGTAAAATTCAATAATTATATTTTTGCAAATTAGTCAAATAGACTATAAGAGAATTGCTTGAAACAACACCCCCCAGGTGTAATGCATGCTCTCCATGGACGCCCGCATGTGTACGCAACACCCCACGGATCGGCCTCCCAAGTAGGAGGATACGTGGCCGGAGGCGGTGTGCCAAATATAGCAGCGGCAAAGCCATCTGCAGTCTGTGCCCCACTCCCACTGGCCTCGCTGTCGTGCTGTCTGGCTCCATGTATTGCGTCGGTGGGAGCTAGCTGGATCCCTCCGTCCTCATCTCCAGTGAGCTCATCCAACGAGAAACGGGGGCGTCCGCGGCGGCAGCTCCATCCTGCATGTAAACAATGTTAAATTAGGGACATAGAAGTAACGAGTAAATTAATTAAATAATGAACGTTGCTACCTCGGTATGCTGCACTGGAACCTCCATGCTCGTTGTAGTACGCGTTCCACGCGTTGTTGTTTCAACACCCACTGGTGGAACGCCCAAGCTGGGTCTCATTTAACAATTCAACCCTAATTTAAACAATTCAATCATAAACCCTAATTTAACAATTCAACCCTATTTAACAATTAAAATCGCGACAGGAAAATCAACAAACCCGCACACGATAATTAACAATTCAACCCTAATTTATAAACTTCAGTTTGTCAACCCTAAATCCCTAAACTACAAACTCTAATACCAGAAACCCTAATTTTGAACAATTCAATCGTTCGGGAAAATCAACAACCCGGACACGATAATTAACAATTAAATTCTACCAATCGTGTCCAATGCCAATACAAGATACAAAATATAAATTAAAAAAAATTAATTAGAAACTTACCCGAAAATAATCGGACTGTCGCCGAGATGGCCGAAATTAGGGTTCGTACGTGAGGGGAAGAGAGGAAGCCCTAGAGAAGAGAATGGCAGAATAGAGAGAGAGAATGGCAGAATAGAGAGAGAGAGAGGAAGCCCTAGAGAGAGAGAAGAGAGAGAGAGGAAGAGAGGGAGAGAGAGAGCGCTCTAGAGAGAGGAATCGGAGGAGAGAGGGAGAGAGAGAGAGAAAAGAGTGGCTGGGCTCTGGGGTGGGGTGTTGGTTTCGGACGCGGGCGGCAGGTGGCTGGGCTGGAGGCAGAGAGAAGAGGAGAGAGCCGCTGGGGGGGGGACCGCTTTTAAAAAAAAAAAAATTCATAGTGACCGCCCACCACTGGGCGGTCAGGTTTTCATAGTGGACCGCCCGGAACGCTGGGCTGTCAGGTTTCAAAAGTGGACCGCCTAGTCCACGGGCGGTTAGGGTAGAAATAATTATAAGTTGGAGTGGGAGCAGATTTAATAATATGTTTTTTTTAGGGTTTTAATAAAATATCGGAAAAGTGGCATACCTAATATGAAATAATGTAATGCAATATTTTAATAAAAGTTAATGAACTTTGTTTATGGTAAGATTCTACAAAATTAACTTATAAAATTGCATATTGCAGAAAACCAAAAAAAAATGTATTTAATGTGTTGGATGTCAATTGGAACATAAAAAATGGATCCAAGCATTTTTTTTTAAGGTAACGTAATTGCCGTTAACGAGTATTCTCATAAAACACCAACTTTAAAATCATAACACCAAAAAAAAATAAGAATGCTTAAAACAAAAATTATTTGTTATTATTTAATATTTTTTTATTTGAGTCAATGGATCTTACCATTTTTTTTATTTATATTTATTTTTATCATTTAATAATTTTTTATTTTTATTTGAGTCAATGAGTGTACACAATTTTCTTTGTTTATTTATTATTATTATTTTTAACATCGAATATGTTTTTAATTTTTATTTGACTCAATGAGTTCTATCCAATTTTATTTTATTTATTTAATTGCACAATTTATCAATTATATCACTTTATCAAAACAAAGAAAAAACCCGAGAGAGTTGAGAGAGTTGGGTTTTTGGTAATAATAAACAAAATAATATGGGGTCATTCAACAATTTTATCTAGAAATTTTATGATTTACACATGTACAAGAATTTTATTTTACTTTGAAAATATTATGAAAGTGATAACAAATTAAAATTAGGCGCAAATAATTTGGAAAAAAAATAAAAAATATATTTTCAAACTTTTATATTTTTTTTACTTTTTGCATGTTTATTTTTAATTTTTAAATTTTTTATAAAAAAAAATATATATTTTTTGCATTTCTGGCATTTTGTTTGACAGCATATACATATTAAAAAAACTTTCTAAATGAATAGTTGATCATTTGACAGCATTTTTTTTGCTTTTTTTTGACATAGTAAAAAAAAATATTGGACCTTGAATCATTTTTTTGACGGCATTTTTTGCATTTTTTTTACAGCTAATGTACATTGTTTTTTTGCATGTTTTGGCATTTATTTTTCGGACCATTTATTTTCCCGTTGGGAATTCAAACGGTCGATCTGCAACAAAATCATTCCAAATCTGATCTAAAATGATCAAGGTACATATCGAACGCAACCAACATAAAAGTTCGGAAGTTTTATTAGTATGAGTTTCGATCCAAAACAAAATGTTTATGGCCATACAATGCTTTAATTTTCGAGTCAACTTGATGGATGGGTAAATGAAAAAAAAAATTATCAAATTTTCATGGAGACAATAAATCAGTGTTCTTTGACTTCAACTAACGGTCCCAATCGGTCAACGAACGACATATTTACGTGCGTCTTCAGAAACTTAGAAAGCAGAGTTTATGTTTCATGAACTATATACTCTTGCTTTCTAAGTTAATGAAGGCGCACCAGCTGGAACCATATACTCTTGCTTCATAAACCCAGTCCGCGCACCAAGCTGGTGCGCCAACACCACAGCTGGGTTGCGCGGAGGTGGTGGTTTTGAATAAAGAGTCAGCGGGGTGGTAACGAATTAATTCCGATTTTTTGCCGTGGTAACAATAAAAATTTCGGCGATATCTCAATCCAAAAAATTACCCTTTCTTATCTATAGATTTTGAGGGAGATTGATTCTTGATAAATGATTGTGTAATTTGTTAATTAATTGGAGCTTGTTAAAAATTGATGGTTTCCTTGTTCACCGTAGGGGCTAGTGCCATGCCTTACTCCACAGTCCACATTATTTGTGATTTGATTCTACTTGTATATGTTTGGTGTTAGGACCTAAAAAGATTATATATATTGTTGTGCTGTATTGAGTACCTCGTGGTTGTCAGGCATTTTGTCTTGACCTCTCCTCTCTTTGAAGTACTGCAATTGGTGTTTATAGATTAATGATCCAAATCAAAGGTGCAACGGTGCACCATCTCTAAATCTTGATTTGGTTGTTCCATCTCTAAATGCTACTGAAAGTGTTAAAAAATTTGAGGGGAGGGCAGATTTGCTAATTTGTTTTTTTGTTTTGGGTATTAACTAAAAAAAAAACCGGGACTAACGGAGTGAGAAGGAATGAAATGAATCTGAACCGTTAAAAAAAAAAGAATCATGATTGCCACGTGTCTGAAAACGTAGATATTTATTTTTCTTTTCTTTTTGGTTAAAGCAGAAACCCTAGATGTTGGGAAAGACTCGAGAGTCGAGGAGGCATGAAGGTTGCGTTTCTCCTAGAAGAAGAAAGGTTTGTCGTGAAACCCTAGAAGAAAGGTATCTCTTAATTCGTACCTCTCTCTGATCCTCTCACAGAAATAAAAAAATAATAAATGTTTGTCTTCTTTCTTTCTTTTCTTTTCTCTTTCTTTCTTTCTACAAGTGTGAATAAATAAACGCGAATCGCCAGAACATTTCTCCAGAATAGAATAGGCTGTAACTCTGTTCTGTAATTGGATCGCCTTTCTCGCCATGAAATCGGAATCGCCGGAGCATGTATCTACGTTTGTAACGGATTTCGTTCCGTGGAGAAAGAGGAAGCATCTTCATCTTCATCGCCGCAAAAGCAAAAGGAAAAAGAGGAGTCTAATGTAAGTTTGATTGCATCTTCTATATATTTTCTTTGTTGAATTGATTGATTAATGGTTGAATTGATCCAAGAGTGAGTCTGAGTCTGAGTCTTGCTGATGATCGATGCAGGAAAATTTTGAACCTAATTATAAGAGGGTGGAAGCTGGAGGATGATCCCTGGCCTTCTTACTCTACCTCTCTAATGGAGTTAGATGATGAGGACAAGGGAACACCATGTTTTTTCTTCTTTCTTTATTTATTTCACAAAACAAAACAACAAAACCTTGCCGGTATATAAGCATGCTTATAAGCATCAGCAGCTAGTTATCTTTATAAAATCCGTTCTCATGTACATTTTGTGCTTTTCTAATGCAGAAACGTATGAGCAACTCCTTCCATTATAAACTTCAGCTTCGGGAACGTTTTCTAAAGAACCCCTCACTCAGATCGAGGTCAATATGATAATTTTTTTAGTTTTAACTTTTTTTCACCTTAATCGGATCATACTTTTGTCTTAATGGTAACAATCTTAATTTTTAACACAGCCTGTGAATATTTTTGGAAGGGTAGAAGATACAAAAAATTATGTTCACAGGGTCATCGCAGAATTCCCTGGTTTGAAGGAAATGCTCCTGAACCCTGTAACCTATTTGGGTGTCGTAGCGTCTCTCTCTCTCTCTCTCTCTCTCTCTCTCTCTTCCACCCCCACACCTCCATCCCTCACTTATAATTAATTAGGTGTTGTTTGATTTGTATGCAGGAACAAGTACTTTTCCGGATAGACCTTTTTTTACTGCATGAGTCATACGAAGCAGTGAAATGTCTTTATGACATATTCCTATGTCACAGTAGGAACTATATAGCTTTTCAATAAGAATTATTTCTGTGCTCCCTCCTTAAAGAGGATTTTAACCCCTTTTTTTAGGCAGTGCCTTGATAGTGAAAAACAAATTAGGGAAAAGATTGACCTTACAGTCGAACCTTTCTCCTACTTCAGTAGCGACTTGATGAAGTAGTCGAGGTTGTACCTCTTCTTCAGGGAGCTAATATTCACACAACACTAATCAAATTTTTTCGTTGATGGACGATATACCCATACTGCTTATATATATAGTTGTTTCTCAATAACACCACCTCCTTCATTAACGTGTAGGATTTGTGTTCATTCAATATTATATCAAATTAAAATGAGAAAGATCTCTTGGCAGAGATTAATTTTTTTTAATTGTAAATTAGATACTTAAATTGTACTTTCTATAAAATATATTTGGAATATATATTAATGATTGAAGTTATTTTTGTCAGGGTTCTTTTCTTCTACTTTTAATTTAAACAGTTTCATTACTTTAATGTCAAAGTTTGTAAATATCACTTCATTGTAACTGAGCAAATTCAAAATAAACTAGAAGCAAAAGATTGTAATTATAGGATAGCAAAAGAGAATGACTCAAATATAAAAGTGATTTTTCTTATATTGACAATCCAAATATTATTTAATTTGCTATTCAGACTAAGAATAGTAGAAAAGATACTTGTACTATAAGGAAATTGATTGGATACAATTTTTTGCTTTATAAGGAAATTGGGAAACATTCTTAGTGTGAGAAAAAGTTTTAGCTTAAAAAGGAATGCAATATTATTAGAGAAAGCACTTAACTTATGCGGGACAAATCAGTCACTAAATAAATAAATTTCAGAGATAGTTCTGCGAGTAACAAAAACTTTGGTATTAATATCAGCACCTCTTCTTCGGTACAGATTCCATATATAAATTCGTTTTAATTTTTAATATTGACTTACCTGTCTAAAAAACAGATATTTAAACGTCTTCTCAGCCACAAGAGAGGCTATTTCATCCACTGATACGCAAGGGACATCCAATTTTAATATAGGAAATGTAGAAAGAGATGTACTTCAATTATATAAATCGCAATAAAGATGCAAATTCTAATTGGATCATCCTAATCAAGTATGCTAAGCCAGTACTTTTGTCGAATGCAGAGTTATTTTAAAGATGAGTTCTTTAAACTTGTTGATGAGGAGAGGAAGTTAGAAATACGTGATTTTCCTCGAGGAGGTTAATTTTCTCTCCTTGCATAAATTTCTGTCATTTGCACACACACACACGTACATACATATACGTACGTACGCACGTACATACATACTCTCAAGTTACCTTTTGGTCCCAACAGTCACGCAGACGAAGTACTTTTGTTCAATATTTTTATCCAGAGCAAAGAGGTACTACGAAGAAATGTCTCGGGCTCCAGGTCTTAGGGATGAGGTACTAACCTGTGCCATTATTTTTAGTAGTATTTGGTTTTTTAGGTACAGTTCTTTGACATTCTAGTAATAATGCGAAATGTAATGTGCATTGCAGTATTACGAGATCTGTTGCAAACAAATTGAGTTGCAGGAGGAGTTTCACAAGCATCTCCTTTTTTGTCAGAAAAACCAAGGTAGTTATTGTTCTTAATTGTCAATTCATCGTAACCCTCATTAATATATGTATATAGTGGACTGTTGCGCAGTGAATAATGATGTGTGTCTGTGGTATTATTTGTAGTTATTGCAGTCTGGTGGATGTATCCAGAAGTTGATTGATGATGTTGATGTTGTTCCAGAAATATTTAAGGAGTTGGATACTGAACTTGTTGACCTCTCTTTGAAGGTGGCATAGAAATAGATATCAATTAATTAATTTGTAAGTGCATATTTTTGTTTAGCTTAGCCTGATTGTTAAAAAATTAAATTTTGTGGTGCAGGCAAGTATTGAAGCTCTTCAGTGGTACGAGAAGGATACACAATGGTACACAACAAACTTCAAATTACTGAAGGAGAAGCACAACAACAAAGTATCTCTCTCTCTCTCTCTCTCTCTCTCTCTGGCTTCTACTCTCTTTCTGCTTCTTATTCGTAATGTTTTGGAGATTTCCTGCTACTATTATTTGAAGGAAACTGTTGAACTTGACGAAAAGTTGATTAAATTTTGCAAGAGCTACCCGTGCATCTTCGACTTCTCCTTGAACGAAGCATTCGACAGTGCCACGGTACTTGTTTCTTTCCTGCTACTATTATTTTCACTTCTTTATACATACACACATGGATGACAACCATTAATGTGGCATTTCGCTTTCATCTGAATGGATGTCAAGAGTATGGAAAATCAACATGCATGTTGTAATTCTAAAGATATAATCTATTGCAGGAGGAGGGTTTCAAGGATATAATTGATGAGATGAAAAAGAATTGGTTTGTAGGTATTGCAGATCATTATGTCATAGTAGCAACTCTTGTAAGTATCTTATTTGTCATTCGTTTTCATGTGCGTGCCTCTTCTGCTTGAATTTAGATATCTAATATATATTAACCTTATTTGCAGCTGTACATGAAGAACATTTATGATGAGGTACATGCTATATATTTTTTATATCAAAACGTTTTGATATTAGCCACTCTCTCTCTCTCTCTCTCTCTCTCTCTCTCTCTCTCTTATATATGGCTCTAATAGATATGTGATGACAGGAGGGTGGGAGTGAGCCGTCTTGGCGGATTGCGTATCCTTGTGGAAGAGCGTTGTTTCCTTGGGTAGGCTGTGTTTTCACATATCTTTGGGTTTTGTTTGTTCTTATTATGATACTAAAGCTGAAGTGCATCCTTTAATTTGTCCCTCATGTCGAACAGGTCTTGGGGACAAAATTTTCTCATGAGCATAAAAGACATGGACATGTTTTCAGTGTAGATTATAAATTGGTATGTGCTTATCTTTTTATTATATTTCCTCCCCTCAGCCCAGCACCATGCCAGCTTAGTTAATTTATTGTAGAGTGAGGTTCCAAGTTACTCTGTTGACTAATTAAATTTTTTCTCAGGCGTAATTAAAGGATGGTCGATGCATGGAGAAGTACGTA
Organism: Carex littledalei; assembly: GCA_011114355.1. Lineage (NCBI taxonomy): Eukaryota > Viridiplantae > Streptophyta > Magnoliopsida > Poales > Cyperaceae > Carex > Carex littledalei. The sequence goes on along the minus strand of SWLB01000119.1, from coordinate 54,716 downwards.
GAATCACATTCATATGAATTAAGAAGCTAGCTAGATCACAATTAAGGTGTGCCAGTTGATGATATTATTAGTGTTTTGATGGTTTGTGTAATTTGATGCTTTGTGGGAGTAAATTTTCTGATTTCAATTTGAGTTTCGTATTTCTATGAATCCTTTAATCCAAAAATCATGCTAAATCCCAAGCATCCTTTTGAGCTGTACACATGTTTATAAACATGCCACAAGGAAGATTTAATCAAAGAAATCAAATTACCAAACAGAATCAGGTCTATGCTCAAAATCATGCCAGTATCAGATTCATGCTCATGTTCAACTAATACAAGGATTAGATCCACAGAGAGTATACATGTTCAAAAATCAAATACTAATTTACAATGTTTCCAACATATTAGCAATTATTACATCCAGTTTGCTTCAGTATGAGCTTATTTAATATTCTGGCTGATGACTTATTTCATATTCTGCAAACAATATTTACATCCACAGCACCGGCTTCTTTAATGTAAGGGTATAATAGTCAATATCCTTTTAAAAAATCCTAATGCTTATTTATTTACTGTTTCACTACTGCTTTTACTGAATTCGAGAGATCATCCAGCGCCCTTGTATGTCTATTGTGAGCTGTGAGATGAAATAACCCTTGCCGCATAATATTCCCTAATCTCTCATTTTAGATAAAATCATATTTGATCAATCTACAAGTATACCAGAACATAGAAGAACTTAGAAAGTACTTATTTCACTAAAAAAGTAAAGTTACAATAATGAATTGGATGTGAGTTTACACATAATCTTTGTGCTTCCTTGCTTCTCTTCACATGGAATGTGCCTGCTCAATGCAACACAGTTCTGACATTGGTATTTTAATATTAATAGTTTGGACAAGTGAGTTCCTAGAAGCATAAATAATAGACAAGCAATTATTTTAAAATCAAGCATTTACGTGGTAGATTGACCATAGAAGTTCCATGTAATATGCATATCACTTCTACTAAATAGTTATACTACATACATCATCATAAAAACTCAAAACATTTGCACAGTTAATTAATAAATATTACTCACATAATTCACAAACAATTTTAATTATCCATCGGACTTCAGTTACTTTTCTTGAACCATTTTATGCCTTTTAAATTATCTGCAAGTGAAAATCTAGCGCCTAAATTAGAACATTATTTTTTCTAATAAATATGGTATTTTAAAGGACACAAAAAAGAGACTAATCATAGGTGGCCTGAAACTATGTTTGATGATGTGAAGAGACCAAAAACAAAGAAAAAAAAATATAATCTCCGCAACAAGTTTCCATACACTCAGACAATGCATGCTACCTCGTTGCCAAACGACTTCTACTAATTACAAATATATATGTTAATGTTACAATTGAATGGGCTAATACATGGGGCAATTTTTTTTAATAGAATAAAAATGAATGCATGTAGTAATTAAGCATATGACTCAGACTACTCTTATAAAGTTTGAGTTTCACATCTCACCACGCTAGAAACTTCTAATTCGGTTTTAAATCATTTTTTTTTCAAAAAACAATTGTTAACATAATAATAACCCCCTTCTTCATTTCAATTAAATAAAATTAGACAGAGTCAATAAAAAATTATAAATGAACAGTCCAACTTTGACAGAGGGAGGAATTATCTTAATTTATTTTCTACCAAGTTGGGTAATTATCCTAATTTATTTTTAAATTTTGAGATGTAGTTATTGTTTCTAACTTGAGTGAGGGAGGAAAGTCAAAATTTAAAATATATATATTATTGTTGGGAACCTAGAGTCGCATTATTTGCCTTCGGTGACAAAAGTTTAATGAGTTGGAAATGTAAATTAATGTTTTATGAGCTATATTGATAAGCTAGCTTAGTATTGATCATTTAATTATTTTATATCTTGAAACATCTTCTAACTATGTGATTCTAATTGGACTGTACTAAGACAACATTAATAATACACAATTTGAATTTGTTTCAAAAACTTCATAAATATAATATGTTGCATATATGTAGTTTAATATCAATTAATGTTCAAGTAATTAAAGAGTTGCTATATTTATAGCGATTTTTGTCTGGATATTCTATAGTAAAAAAAATGTTTCTTATTTTTACTAGAAAAAATGTTGTAAATTGTATGATGTTCATAAAATAGTACACAAAAATATTTTCGCACAATAATGATCAAGTGGTGCACGGAAAATTTTGTTATGTGTGTTTTTATTTCTCAAAATTTCAAATTTTAAGACATAAAAAGTTTTATATTTTTTTTGTTTGTTGTGGTTCGATGATGCTAAAAAGAATATAGTACATGTTATCTAAAAAGCATTTTCTATATTTTTGTATGTATGGATTATGTAACTAATATTTGTTGTTGGTCCCGAAGGCATCTAGAGGGGCTGAATATGAGACATTAATTTAAAAAAATTAAGTCTAAGTACTTTAACTATTGTGTGTATGTGCTATTTTTGGCGGAAACAAGAATAACTCTAACCTCCACAAGTATACGTAAAATAAATAGAAGAGTTGAGAGACACTTGATACGAGAGTTGTTTACGGAATTCAGTACTAACGCCTACGTCTCCGGGACTCGCGGCCTTCTAGATGGCGCGTCTTTCTTTACCCAATGAGAAAATAGTACAAGGTGAAATCGGTGAGCCCTTACAAAGTTTGGGAAATCATACGGTCCGAGCACGGAAATGACTCACGAGCACTAAAGGCTCAAATATATGAAACAAACAAGTTGATCACTAAATGATCACTCTACTTCTAATACAAGATTGATTGTGGTTGAGTATGCTTAAGATTGTTATATGAATATTGAAGTTGTGTGCACAAGTAACAATGGTTTTTTCTAGATCTCAAAGGAATGCGGAATATTGCAATTTGTGGCGGCTCAAGATATAATCCAAACCTAGATTTTGGTTCTATTTATATAGAGAGAAGCAAAATAAGGTGTATGGCCTTAACCGTTGTAATGGTAGATTAGGCGTTACAACGGTTAACCCCAGATAACATGTTTGATAATTTTTATTATAAAACATAAGTTGCACTTCTATATATAAGTTCTTTTGAAACTGTATTTTTCTTAGAAATAGTAAAGCTAGCATGATCAGTTTGCGCTCACAAAAACCTAAATGATTTATTTGTCTAGTTTCGCTCTAGTTCCTTCTCTTTCCTATGATCCATTTGTCATTCTAATTCCCTCTCCAGTACCGTGTCAATGGAGAGATAGATCGGTGCGTCAGGTGGTCCCTGTCTTCAGCCTCTTACTATCGCATTTTATTTTTTCTCCGACTGCTGTCCCACCCTTCAGTGGAAGCGTTTTAGTTTTGTAATTAACATGGTAAGGCCCATCAAGCCCAAGCCCGCTAATCGGAATAAAAACCTAACAAGAATAGAGTTCAATTCAATAGAAAAAGAGAAAAAAAGATTTGATTACAAAGAATCACAAGTTCACAACAGATGATTTGTATCCGAAGTATAGATTGAAAATTCATTGTTTAGAAGGGATACAAATCTGCTGTGATTCTTTGGAATCACTGGATCCTGTTATTTGAAATTCATCCATTCATCTATTTGGAGATTTGTGCATAAAAAATAAGTGTTGTTGAGATTCGTGCATTTCAAACAATAAAGGGGTAGATTTGAAATCACAGGATCCTGCGGTTCTTTTAGAATCACAATAGATTTATTTCCGTTTAGATTTATTTATCTCCTCTAAGTGCATCTGAACACCACACCTTGGTTATGTATGGAGAAAGTGCTAAGAGAAGAAAATGAGGACAATTGAGTCTTAACACAATCATGAAATTGATTCTCGCTAAATACTTTTATTTTTCACACGATTTCACCGAGTGACTTTTTCCTCTTTGAATCCCTTCGAATCGATTCTTCTTACCTTTAATCTTTACTATCTATCACAAATGTGATGCGATGCGAATTCTTTTTCCATTTCGTGTTTGTGAATTCGCGCTGGCATTCTGATCAGGATCCGCCATTGCTAACAATTTGAGAAGAGGGAAGAACAGAGAAATAAAGAAAAGGGAAGAACAGACAAATGGTGAGATGCGTTGTCTCATTTGCATTGTAGATGCAGAGTGCCATAGAGGTTTATAATTTGAAAAAAAAAAAATGTTTACTTCTAATGAAGAAAGGCTGTAAAGAAAAAATGTTTAGTCATAATTGGGACGTAGGATATTTTAGATTTTCACAGGATAATGGGAAATTTAGAAAGTGTATTTTCCTACAGACTTAATATTCAATTGCACAGAGTAAAATATATATACTAGAGAAAAAACAACTATTCATCAAATCAAGAAACAAACTAAGCTTTATACAAATACTTCCTCTTTAAATCCACAACAGATTTAAGGGAACCAGATATGAACAGGCTAAAAATATACATCAAGGAGCAAACCAAGCTTTATACAAACACTTTCCTCTTTAAATCTTCAACAGATTTAACTCATTTAAGGGAATCAGATATATATGGACGAAAGAAAAAAAATTATATACCTCAAAACCTAAAGGGAAATGAACCAAAAATTAACACCAAAGGTGCCCCTAATCTTATTATTTTGTGCCAATTTAACTCTTTAATATTTACTATTCCAACCGCCATAATTCCCCGCCGGTTCAGAAGTTGTTGTATGACTGGTAAGTATAGCTGACACCCCAGTAGGCGTCAGCCACATTGTTGCAAATGATTGTGTCTGACGAGCTGCCGGCTTGTATTTGAAATGAGAGCGCCTGACCGCCCAAATTGGAGAAGGCTTGCCACATGACGCCCCAGTTTTGGCTCATCTGGATCCAGCACGTTTTGCTACCCTTGACCGACATGGCACCGATATCCCCTGCCCCGGCTACATTCAACGGGTCACCAGAAGCCAGTACGCATTCCCTGAGAACTTGAATTTGATACCACCGGTCCTCTTGCACGGAACCCTATGTTTTCACAAGTATATGTCATTAATTCTTAGTTGTGGTTGATTACATTTCACAAGCCTTGGAATTATGAAAGAGGACATGCATGATATATATAGAGACTGGCTAAATTGCTGCCGGCAGCATTCTGGCCAGCTGCTGCCGGGGGCAATTTGGTCATTTCCGGTGTTCAAACAACAAATTTTTTTATACAGATATGTTCTAAATATTAAAATCTACTTGGAGACCAAATTTTACATTTTTTGGAATTTTTTAAGCTATTTATTAGGCCACTTTGAAATTGGCTGATCCGGGTGAACAGTGCACCAAAATTCTGGACCATGTGATCTGGAATTTTCAAAGTGGCTTAATAAATAGTAAAAAAATTCCAAAAAATGTAAAATTTGGTCTCCAAGTAGATTTTAATATTTAGAACACGTTGAACGGTTCGGATTTGTTGTTTGAACATCGGAAATGACCAAATTGCCCCCGGCAGCAGCTGGCCAGAATGCTGCCGGCAGCAATTTAGCCAGTCTCGATATATATATATTTCTTTTCTGATTGCTACATTCTCACAAGCTTTTGGTTACAATTGTCAGCCCTGTAAACTAAAAAGCTGCATATATTCTGTCACATTGCAAGTGGAAATGTACCTAATTTAGGTGGCGCTACTTAAAAAAAAAATAAGGTGGTGATAGTTTATTAGTTAATTGATTATCTGATAACTATAGTGCTATTCATGTGGAAGGTTGGAATTTTGAAACCTGATTGGATACCTAGTGAATATTTAAGTTGAAAAGCTTGAAATCTATCTTTACTCAAAAGAAAAACTAATAATAATAATTACCTGCGGTACATGACTGGTACGATTCCACCCTCGTACTGACCGAAGGACAACCATGCAGGCATGGCCATGTCAAAGTGTTTTCTTGGTGGATTGCACCATCCACCATTGTTTGAATCTTGTTCCCAGTTGGGTGGGCACAGGTTCGTACCAGTAACAACAATTGATGAAGCACCAAGGAGCATAGTAACAAATCAAAAGTTCGGGTTCGGTTCGGCGAGGTCGAAAATTCGTGATTCGGGTATAATTCGGGAATGATTCGGTACAACAAGGAAGCAAAAAAAAAAAATACTTCAAAAAAAACGTAAAAAAAAAAAAAAAAAATTTTTTTTTTGAAAAAATTCAAAAAAATATTTTTTGGCGTTTTTTTCGCGAATAATTCGTATCTCGCGTTTTATTCGCGAATAAAACGTATTATACGTTTTTCCGCGTATAATACGGTGTTCGGTGCGGTTATGGTGAAAAAACGAATTATTCGCGAGTTATGTCACTATGCCAGGGAGACAGAATTGGGACCCATAGCAACGGATTTCATAACAACCACCGCAACCCTTGCCATTATTAAACAGGGGAGTGCTCAGTGCGGCGGTTTTGGTACCAAATCCAATTCCGTACATGTTTGAGTACCCACAAGCTCCACCTACACAGCATATTCAAATATTTCGAATCGTTATTTATTTCATACTTTTCAGAAACTTTTACTATATATAAAAAAAATGGAGAAAAAAAATATTTTGCTTTAGTAGGTCTTTTCTGTCCATATGAAGAGAAAGAAAACATGATTGATCGATAGAGACATACCCATATCATCACCCACACCGGACTCGTCTCCATAAAAGGTTGCATGTGCCGGAACCCAGGCAGACGGTTGAAAATATGCTTCAGCTGTAGCCATTATTAGTGACACAACCGCTACCACCACCGCATGACAAGGCGAGAAATAAGTCATGGTAATGGCAACCATATATCCTTCAAAATCCTAGAACTTGAAATTGTTGAGGTATCCAAGTTTGATCTTAAGAAAGACACCTTAGCGTATATACCTATTATATAGTCTGATTGTCATGTACGTTTGTACTATAAGTTAATTGGCGCCACGATTATTTTCTGTGAGGCAATGTACGGAAATGCCTTTAGTTCTGATACCATAAATCTCAGTAGCTGAACTGTGTAGCAAATTACTGAACCTGATGCCCGACTGTCATTGTCTCACCAACTGATTTGTGGATTCTGGAATTTAAAATATAATGGTCCACCGTTAATTTATGTGCATGTGCAAATGACTCGCTACACAATATATCCATGTATAGGCTACAGTGATAAATCAGGCATCATGAAACTTAATTTAGTGTAAAGGGTCGGATTGACCTGGAATTTATCACGGAAATTAACTAATTAATTATAAAATCGGACTCTAAAGTTTATCTAAGGAACATGATTGTAGCCCTACTTTTTTTTTTTTTTAATTTGTTTTCAAAGTACAAAAGAGCCGTCCTTTAGAAGCCTTCCATCATTTTTATTATAACTTACACTTTGATATATAAAATGGTAAGAAAGGTTTATTTTATAGCCATAGCAAGAATGTCAAATAATTTATAGTTGAAGTACCGATTGTCGACTTAATGCATTTTCATCTTTAATATAATTGAAATTATTTATAATTTTACGATTTACTTACAAGAATCTGTCACTAGTTTTTAGTGTAAAAAGTAATGTACTATTACTGAGAGTAAACCGACTGAAATTGCTAATCTCAATAAATCACTGTTACTGACGAAAGTATCCGTGATGGTACTGACAGTAGAAAACACTTGCCCCGTAGAAATTAATGAGTCTGGCTAGTATGACATTAGTGTCATTTCAGCCTATATAACACCAACTCCAAAACCTATCAAATTGAATTCAAACGGTGAATCCAAACCGTTCAAACCTATCTATTTCATTAGTTGCGCGTTTACATGCAAAATTTGTAGTTTTTTTTAATTTATTTAGTATCAAGTTAAGCAGTCAAATGCATGAGTTTTTAAGTTAATTTTAATGCATTCATTTTTCAACATTTTTGACCGCTTGATTTGATACTAAAATAACTAGAAAATATAAAAAATTTGCATGTAAACACATCACTCATAAAGTAAATCGGTTTGAACAGTTTAAATTAGTTGTTTGAAGTCTATTCAATCAATTTTGTAGTTGGTGTCATAACCGATGTCATACTAGCCGAACTCGAAATTAATACTTAACTAGAGAGAAAAGTATCCGTCTTTTTAGTTCCCGTTGACAAATGATTGAGAAAAAGTAAAGTTTGACCGAGTATTTATTTCTATTTAACGCTTGCCTAGGTCGGCCAATTCTGATTGGTTACAATTATAATAAAGCACAACTAATTGTTCGTCAAAGAAACGAAGAGTCGGATCAAGCCCCTGCAAAAAAGCGTGCAACCAGCACCGTTCAAATTCTATTACACTTTGTCGTAATATTTTTTCTAAAAAATATTTATATAACACGGACGTCCGCGAATCCAACTGATCATGATACACGACCAAACCTCATTTTTTATATTTTTTTAATAAACTATTTTAAATTCTATAAAAAATAGTTAAACGTTTTAATTACGATTTGTATAATTTTGATCATGATACGATACAGTTTATAAAAATTTGAGTATTAAAACTTAAATTTGATTTAAAATTTTAAAAATTCAAAGTTTCTGCATTAAATATATTTGTTTATAACCTCCGATTATGTAATAATTATACTCATTTGATATGATCATTGATATATTTTAGACCAAATGTGATATTTAAAGTTTTGAGGTTTAATTTATATATTCACATCTTATTTTTACCATTGTTGTTATCTTCATCTTATTGATTAAAAAGGCTGTCATTAACTCATTACATTAATTTATAACAAATGTCATTAATTCTCTCCTTAATATTTCTTCTATTATTTTGATCCTAATCACAACAAAAAAAGTGGCAGGTACATTGCAACTATGCAAATTTAGAACCTTAGTAAGATATGTACCAGTATGGTGCAAATCGATCAGTGTATGATGTGAATCATAGTAATTGGATAACTATTTAACAGAAATCAATACAGGAGGTGCCTAAGTTATTGAAAGCATGAATCAGATTTGGTGTACAGGAGGAGAGAGAGAAACTGCTAAGTTAATTCTTGATTAATTATAGTTTTTAGAATATTAAATGTAATTAATTTGAGTTTTGAATATATTTGATATATACTAAAATTATATTGGATAAATATGTGAATTATTCGGATTTAGAACGGTAAATATGTAATTAATGAATTTGGAAAGAAAAATAGATAATTTTATGGCAAAATGGTTATGTACCCATCAAACAGGGACCAAGCGGCTGAAAAACACGGATTGAGCGGGGGAAAAACACGGAACAAGCGGTGGGAAAAACACGGACCAAGCGGGGGAAAAACACGGACCAAGGCGCTTAAAAATGACCCGAACAGACCCGAAACATGGACCAAGCGGCTGAAAAACACGGATTGAGCGGGGGAAAAACACAGAACAAGCGGTGGGAAAAACACGGACCAAGCGGGGGAAAAACACGGACCAAGGCGGCTTAAAAATGACCCGAACAGACCCAAAACACGACCCGAACAGACCCAAAACACGTCCCAAGCGGCCTAAAAACACGGACCGAGCGGGGGAAATACACGGATAAAGCGGCCTAAAAACAAGGTCCCAGCGGGGAAAAAACAGAATATAAGCGGCTTAAAAACATGACCCGAAAGACCCAAAACACGGACCAAGCGGCTGAAAAACACGGTTGAGCGGGGCGTCTAAGCGTGGGACGCCCCGCAGAAACATGGTTGAGTGGGGCGTCTAAGCGTGGAGACGCCCCGCACAACCGTGTTTGAGCGGGGCGTCTAAGCGTGGAGACGCCCCTGCAAAACACGCT
>SWLB01000119.1:17500-25000 GCA_011114355.1 Carex littledalei | reverse complement strand
AAAATCGGTGGATCGGGGCAACTTGCGTTGAAAACGGGTGAAATCACGTAAAAAAGCGGTGGAACACCAATTTTTTGACATGGGGGATTTTCAGGGGGTGGTAACCCTGGGGGTGGCTAGAGCCAAAAAATGCATATTCCCTATTAGGGGGGCAAGATTTTCAAAAGGGGTGCCCCCTCATGTACACGCCGGTGGTGTACATGCCCCCGTCGGTGCTGCCCGTCGGTGCTGCTGGCGCTCTGCGTCGGTGCTGCTGGCGGCCAGCGTCGGTGTTCCCATGTACATGCCCAAGGGTGTACATGCCCCGTCGGTGTTCCCATGTACATGCCCAAGGGTGTACATGCCCCGTCGGTGCCCCGTCGGTGCCTTACGTCGGTGCCTTCCGTCGGTGCCCCGTCGGTGCCCCGTCGGTGCTGCGGGCGCTTTGCGTCGGTGCCTTGAAAAAAAAATTGAAAAGGGGGTGGCCACCATGTACATGCCCAAGGGTGTACATGCCCCCGTCGGTGCCGTCCGTCGGTGCCTTCCGTCGGGGTACATGCCCCCGTCGGTGCTGTCCGTCGGTGCTGCTGGCGCTCTGCGTCGGTGCTGCTGGCGCCCAGCGTCGGTGTTCCCATGTACATGCCCCAGGGTGTACATGCCCCCGTCGGTGCTTCCGTCGGTTCTGCTGGCGCCCAGCGTCGGTGCTTCCGTCGGTGCAGCTGGCGCCCAGCGTCGGTGCTTCCGTCGGTGCTGCTGGCGCCCAGCGTCGGTGCTGCGGGCGATTTGGAAAATTTTGAAATTTGAAATTTGAAAAAAATTGAAATTTGAAAAAATTTGAATTTTGAAAAAAATTTGAAATTTGAAAAAAATTGGAATTTTGAAAAAAATTTGAATTTGAAAAAATTTGAAATTTGAAAAAATTTGAATTTTGAAAAAAATTTGAATTTTGAAAAAAATTTGAAATTTGAAAAAAATTTGAACGTAAAATCGGTGGATCGGGGCAACTTGCGTTGAAAACGGGTGAAATCACGTAAAAAAGCGGTGGAACACCAATTTTTTGACATGGGGGATTTTCAGGGGGTGGTAACCCTGGGGGTGGCTAGAGCCAAAAAATGCATATTCCCTATTAGGGGGGCAAGATTTTCAAAAGGGGTGCCCCCTCATGTACACGCCGGTGGTGTACATGCCCCCGTCGGTGCTGCCCGTCGGTGCTGCTGGCGCTCTGCGTCGGTGCTGCTGGCGGCCAGCGTCGGTGTTCCCAAGTACATGCCCAAGGGTGTACATGCCCCGTCGGTGTTCCCATGTACATGCCCAAGGGTGTACATGCCCCGTCGGTGCCCCGTCGGTGCCTTACGTCGGTGCCTTCCGTCGGTGCCCCGTCGGTGCTGCGGGCGCTTTGCGTCGGTGCCTTGAAAAAAAAATTGAAAAGGGGGTGGCCACCATGTACATGCCCAAGGGTGTACATGCCCCCGTCGGTGCCTTTCGTCGGTGCCTTCCGTCGGGGTACATGCCCCCGTCGGTGCTGTCCGTCGGTGCTGCTGGCGCTCTGCGTCGGTGCTGCTGGCGCACAGCGTCGGTGTTCCCATGTACATGCCCCAGGGTGTACATGCCCCCGTCGGTGCTTCCGTCGGTTCTGCTGGCGCCCAGCGTCGGTGCTTCCGTCGGTGCAGCTGGCGCCCAGCGTCGGTGCTTCCGTCGGTGCTGCTGGCGCCCAGCGTCGGTGCTGCGGGCGATTTGGAAAATTTTGAAATTTGAAATTTGAAAAAAATTTGAAATTTGAAAAAATTTGAAATTTGAAAAAAATTTGAAATTTGAAAAAAATTGGAATTTTGAAAAAAATTTGAAATTTGAAAAAAATTTGAATTTTGAAAAAAATTTGAAATTTGAAAAAAATTTGAATTTTGAAAAAAATTTGAATTTTGAAAAAAATTTGAAATTTGAAAAAAATTTGAACGTAAAATCGGTGGATCGGGGCAACTTGCGTTGAAAACGGGTGAAATCACGTAAAAAAGCGGTGGAACACCAATTTTTTGACATGGGGGATTTTCAGGGGGTGGTAACCCTGGGGGTGGCTAGAGCCAAAAAATGCATATTCCCTATTAGGGGGGCAAGATTTTCAAAAGGGGTGCCCCCTCATGTACACGCCGGTGGTGTACATGCCCCCGTCGGTGCTGCCCGTCGGTGCTGCTGGCGCTCTGCGTCGGTGCTGCTGGCGGCCAGCGTCGGTGTTCCCATGTACATGCCCAAGGGTGTACATGCCCCGTCGGTGTTCCCATGTACATGCCCAAGGGTGTACATGCCCCGTCGGTGCCCCGTCGGTGCCTTACGTCGGTGCCTTCCGTCGGTGCCCCGTCGGTGCTGCGGGCGCTTTGCGTCGGTGCCTTGAAAAAAAAATTGAAAAGGGGGTGGCCACCATGTACATGCCCAAGGGTGTACATGCCCCCGTCGGTGCCTTCCGTCGGTGCCTTCCGTCGGGGTACATGCCCCCGTCGGTGCTGTCCGTCGGTGCTGCTGGCGCTCTGCGTCGGTGCTGCTGGCGCCCAGCGTCGGTGTTCCCATGTACATGCCCCAGGGTGTACATGCCCCCGTCGGTGCTTCCGTCGGTTCTGCTGGCGCCCAGCGTCGGTGCTTCCGTCGGTGCAGCTGGCGCCCAGCGTCGGTGCTTCCGTCGGTGCTGCTGGCGCCCAGCGTCGGTGCTGCGGGCGATTTGGAAAATTTTGAAATTTGAAATTTGAAAAAAATTTGAAATTTGAAAAAATTTGAATTTTGAAAAAAATTTGAAATTTGAAAAAAATTTGAATTTTGAAAAAAATTTGAAATTTGAAAAAAATTTGAATTTTGAAAAAAATTTGAAATTTGAAAAAAATTTGAATTTTGAAAAAAATTTGAAATTTGAAAAAAATTTGAATTTTGAAAAAAATTTGAATTTTGAAAAAAATTTGAAATTTGAAAAAAATTTGAACGTAAAATCGGTGGATCGGGGCAACTTGCGTTGAAAACGGGTGAAATCACGTAAAAAAGCGGTGGAACACCAATTTTTTGACATGGGGGATTTTCAGGGGGTGGTAACCCTGGGGGTGGCTAGAGCCAAAAAATGCATATTCCCTATTAGGGGGGCAAGATTTTCAAAAGGGGTGCCCCCTCATGTACACGCCGGTGGTGTACATGCCCCCGTCGGTGCTGCCCGTCGGTGCTGCTGGCGGCCAGCGTCGGTGCTGCTGGCGGCCAGCGTCGGTGTTCCCATGTACATGCCCAAGGGTGTACATGCCCCGTCGGTGCCCCGTCGGTGCCCCGTCGGTGCCTTACGTCGGTGCCTTCCGTCGGTGCCCCGTCGGTGCTGCGGGCGCTTTGCGTCGGTGCCTTGAAAAAAAAATTGAAAAGGGGGTGGCCACCATGTACATGCCCAAGGGTGTACATGCCCCCGTCGGTGCCTTTCGTCAGTGCCTTGCGTCGGTGCCTTCCGTCGGGGTACATGCCCCCGTCGGTGCTGTCCGTCGGTGCTGCTGGCGCTCTGCGTCGGTGCTGCTGGCGCCCAGCGTCGGTGTTCCCATGTACATGCCCCAGGGTGTACATGCCCCCGTCGGTGCTTCCGTCGGTTCTGCTGGCGCCCAGCGTCGGTGCTTCCGTCGGTGCAGCTGGCGCCCAGCGTCGGTGCTTCCGTCGGTGCAGCTGGCGCCCAGCGTCGGTGCTTCCGTCGGTGCTGCTGGCGCCCAGCGTCGGTGCTGCGGGCGATTTGGAAAATTTTGAAATTTGAAATTTGAAAAAAATTTGAAATTTGAAAAAATTTGAATTTTGAAAAAAATTTGAAATTTGAAAAAAATTTGAATTTTGAAAAAAAATTGAAATTTGAAAAAAATTTGAATTTTGAAAAAAATTTGAAATTTGAAAAAAATTTGAACGTAAAATCGGTGGATCGGGGCAACTTGCGTTGAAAACGGGTGAAATCACGTAAAAAAGCGGTGGAACACCAATTTTTTGACATGGGGGATTTTCAGGGGGTGGTAACCCTGGGGGTGGCTAGAGCCAAAAAATGCATATTCCCTATTAGGGGGCAAGATTTTCAAAAGGGGTGCCCCCTCATGTACACGCCGGTGGTGTACATGCCCCCGTCGGTGCTGTCCGTCGGTGCTGCTGGCGCTCTGCGTCGGTGCTGCTGGCGCCCAGCGTCGGTGTTCCCATGTACATGCCCAAGGGTGTACATGCCCCGTCGGTGTTCCCATGTACATGCCCAAGGGTGTACATGCCCCGTCGGTGCCCCGTCGGTGCCTTACGTCGGTGCCCCGTCGGTGCCCCGTCGGTGCCCCGTCGGTGCTGCGGGCGCTTTGCGTCGGTGCCTTGAAAAAAAAATTGAAAAGGGGGTGGCCACCATGTACATGCCCAAGGGTGTACATGCCCCCGTCGGTGCCTTTCGTCGGGGTATATGCCCCCGTCGGTGCTGTCCGTCGGTGCTGCTGGCGCTCTGCGTCGGTGCTGCTGGCGCCCAGCGTCGGTGTTCCCATGTACATGCCCAAGGGTGTACATGCCCCCGTCGGTTCTGCTGGCGCCCAGCGTCGGTGCTTCCGTCGGTGCTGCTGGCGCCCAGCGTCGGTGCTGCGGGCGATTTGAAAAAATTTGAATTTTGAAAAAAATTTGAACGTAAAATCGGTGGATCGGGGCAACTTGCGTTGAAAACGGGTGAAATCACGTAAAAAAGCGGCGGAACACCAATTTTTTGACATGGGGGATTTTCAGGGGGTGGTAACCCTGGGGGTGGCTAGAGCCAAAAAATGCATATTCCCTATTAGGGGGGCAAGATTTTCAAAAGGGGTGCCCCCTCATGTACACGCCGGTGGTGTACATGCCCCCGTCGGTGCTGTCCGTCGGTGCTGCTGGCGCTCTGCGTCGGTGCTGCTGGCGCCCAGCGTCGGTGTTCCCATGTACATGCCCAAGGGTGTACATGCCCCGTCGGTGCCCCGTCGGTGCCTTACGTCGGTGCCCCGTCGGTGCCCCGTCGGTGCTGCGGGCGCTTTGCGTCGGTGCCTTGAAAAAAAAATTGCAAAGGGGGTGGCCACCATGTACATGCCCAAGGGTGTACATGCCCCCGTCGGTGCCTTTCGTCGGGGTACATGCCCCCGTCGGTGCTGCTGGCGCTCTGCGTCGGTGCTGCTGGCGCCCAGCGTCGGTGTTCCCATGTACATGCCCAAGGGTGTACATGCCCCCGTCGGTTCTGCTGGCGCCCAGCGTCGGTGCTTCCGTCGGTGCAGCTGGCGCCCAGCGTCGGTGCTTCCGTCGGTGCTGCTGGCGCCCAGCGTCGGTGCTGCGGGCGATTTGAAAAAATTTGAATTTTGAAAAAAATTTGAACGTAAAATCGGTGGATCGGGGCAACTTGCGTTGAAAACGGGTGAAATCACGTAAAAAAGCGGCGGAACACCAATTTTTTGACATGGGGGATTTTCAGGGGGTGGTAACCCTGGGCATGGCTAGAGCCAAAAAATGCATATTCCCTATTAGGGGGGCAAGATTTTCAAAAGGGGTGCCCCCTCATGTACACGCCGGTGGTGTACATGCCCCCGTCGGTGCTGTCCGTCGGTGCTGCTGGCGCTCTGCGTCGGTGCTGCTGGCGCCCAGCGTCGGTGTTCCCATGTACATGCCCAAGGGTGTACATGCCCCGTCGGTGCCCCGTCGGTGCCGCTGGCGCTCAGCGTCGGTGCTGCGTCGGTGCCGCTGGCGCTCAGCGTCGGTGCCGCTGGCGCTCAGCGTCGGTGCCGCTGGCGCTCAGCGTCGGTGCCTTCCGTCGGTTGCCCCCCATGTACATGCCCCCGTCGGTGTTGCTGGCCCTCAGCGTCGGTGCTGCCATGTACATGCCCAAGCGGTGTGCGTCGGTGCCTTCCGTCGGTGTACATGCCCCCGTCGGTGCCTTCCGTCGGTGCTGCTGGCCCTCAGCGTCAGCGCATCCACGTAAAATGGGGGGGAACCTTGGGGATTTCCAGGGGGTGGTAACCCTGGGGGTGGCTGGAGGGTAAAAATGCATATTCCCTATTAGGGGTAGGAGAATTTTGGAAGGGGCGCCCCCCTCATGTACACGCCGGTGGTGTACATGGCCCGAATGTACATGCCAAGCGGTGTACATGGCCCGAAAAGCGGGGGCAAAGCACGGACCAAGCGGGGGAAAAACACGGACCGAGGCGGCTTAAAAACGACCCGAACAGACCCGAAACACGGACCAAGGCGGCTGAAAAACACGGATTGAGCGGGGGAAAAACATGGAACAAGCGGTGGGAAAAACACAGACCAAGCGGGGGAAAAACACGGACCAAGGCGGCTTAAAAATGACCCGAACAGACCCGAAACACGAAAAAGACGGACCGAGCGGCTGAAAAAGGACCAAGGCGGCTTAAAAATGACCCGAACAGACCCGAAACACGAAAAAGACGGACCGAGCGGCTGAAAAATTACCAAGGCGGCTTAAAAATGACCCGAACAGACCCGAAACACGGACCGAGCGGCTGAAAAATGACCAAGGCGGCTTAAAAATGACCCGAACAGACCCGAAACACCGACCAAGGCGGCTTAAAAATGACCCGAACAGACCCGAAACACGAAAAAGACGGACCGAGCGGCTGAAAAATTACCAAGGCGGCTTAAAAATGACCCGAACAGACCCGAAACACGGACCGAGCGGCTGAAAAATGACCAAGGCGGCTTAAAAATGACCCGAACAGACCCGAAACACGGACCAAGGCGGCTTAAAAATGACCCGAACAGACCCGAAACACGAAAAACACGGACCGAGCGGCTGAAAAATGACCAAGGCGGCTTAAAAATGACCCGAACAGACCCGAAACACGGACTGAGCGGCTGAAAAATGACCAAGGCGGCTTAAAAATGACCCGAACAGACCCGAAACACGGACCAAGGCGGCTGAAAAACACGGATTGAGCGGGGGAAAAAGTCGGAACCAGCGGTGGGAAAAACACGGACCAAGCGGGGGAAAAACACGGACCAAGGCGGCTTAAAAATGACCCGAACAGACCCGAAACACGAAAAAGACGGACCGAGCGGCTGAAAAATGACCAAGGCGGCTTAAAAATGACCCGAACAGACCCGAAACACGGACCGAGCGGCTGAAAAATGACCAAGGCGGCTGAAAAATGACCCGAACAGACCCCAAACACGGACCAAGGCGGCTTAAAAACACGTGTTTGAGCGGGGCGTCTAAGCGTGGAGACGCCCCGTGCAAAATAGGGTTGAGCGGGGCGTCTAAGCGTGGGACGCCCCGCAGAAACACGGTTGAGCGGGGCATCTAAGCGTGGAGACGCCCCGCACAACCGTGTTTGAGCGGGGCGTCTAAGCGTGGAGACGCCCCTGCAAAACACGCTAGCGGGGCGTCTAAGCGTGGAGACGCCCCGCGCAAAACGCGGTGAAACGCGGTGGAGCGGGGCGTCTAAGCGTGGAGACGCCCCGCGCAAAATAGGGTTGAGCGGGGCGTCTAAGCGTGGAGACGCCCCGCACAACTGTGTTTGAGCGGGGCGTCTAGCGTGG
>SWLB01000119.1:0-12500 GCA_011114355.1 Carex littledalei | reverse complement strand
GACAACGATTCCGGCCCATGGGTCGTTCTTCCATGTTACCATCAAACTCTAGGATATCATTTAAAACATAATGAAAATTGTGTCTATCCAATAGTGACGCTTGCAGGTCCAGCAGCACCTTTTCAACAAATCATCAGCTTTTCAGAAAATTTTAAATCACGCCTCTTGTACGTAAAATCTAATCTCTTTTGATATACCAAGTATTTATGTATTATTTTAGACAATATTAGTTGATATAAATTGAGTGTACTTGTGATACATGTTGAAATTAGTTCAATTTCTTGATTTAATTAACTTTTTATAACAGTAAGCTTTTATTTTGTTATTGAGAACCATTTCATCTTGCAGAGAGATTTTTAAAGGAATAAAGGCCATACATGTTGACAACCACACTCAAGGCAATATCAATAGTCAGACAATGATATTATGTATGGTTTGTGACACTGAACTTGTAGGTAAAGTCATCGGCACATCCATAGGCACTTCAGGTTAATTGTTTTACTATTTTTTAGATTTTCATCAAATCTTAAGCATCTTTATTATTTAATTGTGGAGTTTTTTTTGTATATTATTTAAAATATCTCATAACTAAATTTTACCTACAAAATTTAAATGTTTTGAAATAGTATATATGGACTTTTGCATAGCTTACATATGTTTTAAGGATAGTTGATGCATGAGGTAATGACTTTGCATAATTTTGATACCAAGTCAAAATGTTGCTAAGCAAAATAATGATAAACTTTTATAGGGAAGTTATATGTTGATAAATGATATCAACCTCGTTGCTTTTTGAATCTTTCAAAATGACAAACTAATTTTTCCTTTTCATTGCATATAGTATAACTATGGAAAAAAGAAGTAAGAGAACATAAAACTCTTTTTTTCTTGAGGTCGTATATAAGACAATATCTCACCTCTTTTTTTAATTTTTATTTTTTTATACTTGTATTATAATAGGTGATCAAGATGATGATTGGAAGGCTGTTGCAGAATTTTTGAAAAAACTTCTTAATCCTCGTCATAGAAGGGCTGGGCACACATTCGACTCTGAAATTGCAAATTTGATTGATATTTTAGAGAATGGCGGTGTAACTGAGTAAGTTTGTTGCCTTTGCACTAACAAATGAAACTTAAAAATGGGATTACTAATAAAATAGTTGAGTTTGGATGGTGGATAAAAAAACAACAAATAATTGAAGTCTTAATGGACATATAACTAATTTCTCTTATATTTAAGGGGTGGCATCTGATTAAATTTAAACTTCTAGTGATAATAAAAATTATCATAAGATTGGCAAGGCTGCCAATGTTACCTCACTTGACTAGTTCACAATAATCATTGCAAAACGTATCTTGAGGCAAGTAATTGAAAGATGACAAGGAAATGAAAAGAATGTTGTATGTTTGCATTGTGCTTGCAAAAAATTCCCCTTTTTCAATATTGATTGCAAAGATTTAGGAACACATATATGTTGAGTGTATATTTAATAATTTGGATCCGAAGGCATTATAATCATGACATCACAAATAAATGTATTTTTCCTTTTTAATTGTGGTTCACCGTCATGTGTTGAAGTTATAGGGTTAATTTAGAGCAAGGGTTTACTATTAGTTTAGTAGCTAACATTAAATTCATAGGTTAAGGGCTTTGTTTCTAATTATTTTTTTCTTTTTTTCTTTTTGTGCAGTGATCAAGTGGTTGAGCATATCGCTCTTTGGTTAGCTCCACGGAAGTGTGCTCTTATTAATAACTTTCTAGAAGGTTTGAAGGCACAGAAAATTGGCAACAATTGCATGAATCAATTAGTAGGAGTCGGAGTAAGAGATTGGAGAAATCAATTTGACAATGCAACCAAAAGGATGATTAAGGGAAATTGGACCCAAAACTTAATTACAACAATGATGTTGATGGTCTAATTAGGTTTGTACGCAACATGACTGTGCATGGTTTTGAGAAATTTGGAGCCGTGAGTTTTTCTAAACCGAGTTAGTTTTTAAGGATTGAAATATTAACAAGTTCTTATTCAATATAATTTTTTCTTGAGCAGATTGAGCGATACTTGGAAAATCAATTTGACTTTCACGAGAAGGGCATTTTGGGAATGATTGATAAAATGTTACCAAAATTGTGTATCAATATTCTAGCCGTAACCAAACAAGCCGGTCTTCCTATCCCTCAGTACGTAACTTGATTATATATTTTTTTTGTACTTTGTTTACTCTTTTGTTAACATAATTTACATGATTAGTTTTACCTTCTAATCAAATTCTTTTCATCGAACTTTTTTTTTGTTCTCTAGGTAGACTTTTGATGAAGCCCGAAGGAAAATTAAGATTGTTGTGTAATTTGAAAAAAAGAACATATTTTGTGATGATGAAATAGCACATGTTGCTGTGAGAATTGAAAATCTGTTTTAATCACGCACTTTGTTAATTTAATTATCTTGCTGTGAATTTGTACTGTTACATGTGCTTTGTTAATTATCTCACCTTCTTGCGGTTAATCATGACACTTTGTACTGTTACATGTGCTTTGTTAATTAATTATCTCACCTCCTTGTGGTTAATCATAACACAGTCACGGTGCAAACTGAAAATATTTTTGTGCTTGTGCACATAGAAGTATGCATGGTAGAGTTGATTGCTTCTCTAAAAATTGAAAATCAATTATCAAAGTGCAATAAAAAACAAAAAAAAATTATCAATTATAATAAAGAAAAATTCTGCCTAATTGCTTGCCATAAGATGACCAAATTTCCCCTAAATGAAAATAGCGTGATATGCAACAAGTGCAAGTGTACTAACAAAAATTATAAATCAGCTGTAAACATAATTTTAGCAAATATCCTCTCATCAATGATGTCGTCATCGTCCTCTCTTCTTCTCTTACCTTAGCATTATCTCATGTGTGCTACAAAACAGACTATTGTCATGTGTATGCATAAAATAAAATAAAACCATACAATTGACCTTTATACAAGGGACTAGGGAGGATGACATACGTACCTTGGGACAAGTTTGGAAAAATTATGATACTCTTGCTCGTTGCAGTAGCTGACGACAAGTTGAGATTAAACTTCACTTTTTAAGCTACCAAAAAGCAACCATAAAATTCACTGAGGCAGTACTTGTGCAATTCCCTGAAAAGGAAAACAAAAGGTAATTACAAAGGGCATTATAAGGAGAGATGATTAGATGAAACTTAGAGAGAAATTAGGAACTTATTTCTCTTTGTCACTTTTGTAACCTATCAATTATTAAGGAAATTTTTGTAAAACTGAAATGGAATATGGATGAACACTAATTATAAAAGGCATCTAAATTACGGGGAACAGATTGCTATCTCTACCAGCTATCTCTACTAAAAGTCAATAAATTTCAAGCACCATGAAAAGAACCTTAAAATGGTAGATTTTAAGGTACTGTACAGTAGCTGTACCATTCATTGGCTGTCAGAAATTGGTACTGGTATATATCCCCAGGGCCATGGGCCCATGGTGGATACGATTTATTAGACGATTCCTGCAGAATTTAATTACGTAAACACCTTTTTTCAGTTAAATGAAGAATGCAGCTTCCATTAAGATATGGTACTGATATTTGGTACTGTTATCTTTTACTCCTTGTATTTCATATGGATTGCATTTGAACGGGATATGGGCTTCGAGCAAGAATTTAAAAATTAATATGGTTGCTAGCACAAGCAAGGGCCCTTTTGCAAATTTCCAAAAATAGACATGACAAAGCACAAACCTCATGGCTAACAAAAGATTTGCTATCTTTGTCTCTATGAGGAGAAGATTGGAAGGAAATGAGACCATATAATAACGCTTTCGAGTCACTTTTTCTCAAGATAGAGATTATCATCAGTCCTTGGAAATGCATCAGCATCTGTTTTCATTATGTACTTAGCTCCTGCAATTTTGTCTGGAAAAAAAAAGTTTCAATGGCATTTCAGGCTTTTAAGTGAGGCATTAAGCAAATTGGAATGTAAAAGTAAAACAAATTAATAATTGAGCAATGAAGAACAACAAAGCAATCAGAAACAACAATAAAAATATAACAAGCATAAACAATTATGAAAATCAACAGATGAATAATAAATTCAATACCCCAAAAATGCTTATAGCAACAGCTTTGAGTGTGATCATACTGTTATGGTTGACAAAAGGCATTATTTGAATATCTCCGACAATTCAGCTTCCCTCTATAGCTCCAAGTTCACGTTATCATTTTTATGCTGCAATGAAATGTTGAAATGAAAAATTATTGCCAAAAATTAAGAAAATTTCACACGAAAATATACTACTTATGATTCTACATTATAAAGGATATAAGTGCGATCATGTTTGTTAGTGTAAGCATTTTTGCGCTTAAAAGACAGGTGTAAAACCAAACCACGACATCAACCGATCGAACTGCCTCATATTGCATCCCCGACCTCCTGATCGCCATCCGACGCTTAAAATTATTTGTTGTAGAGAAAACCTCAACTTACAGAAATATTTCCTTCTTGGAATCAAACTGGGGAACTTTTAGGAGCTCCAAATCGGCCATGAAATCTGAGTCTTCAGACACTGGGAGACCATTAACAAAGACTGATAGAATATCTAAATCACCCAATACCCGAACTTCAGTCACTGGTCATGGCTCAAGTCTCTGGTCGAAAAGAGAGAGATCCATTGGTTTTGACTTTTGACAACAATTAAGTTAAAAACTTCGGCACTCAGGTGCCTGGCCGCCTGGGTTGGTGCAAGTAGAAACCAAACTTTACAACCGGTAACTGGTACCAAGCAGAGAGAATTGACTATGTTTGTAACTGGTCAAGGTAACAACAAGTGAATAGAAGACAATGGGTACTGTGGCCCTAGTATCTAACATCAA
The DNA here is from genome assembly GCA_011114355.1 of Carex littledalei. NCBI lineage: Eukaryota > Viridiplantae > Streptophyta > Magnoliopsida > Poales > Cyperaceae > Carex > Carex littledalei. The sequence continues at coordinate 7,613 of SWLB01000119.1, read as the reverse complement.
ATAGTTTGAATATGACCTCACATAATGGTGTACTATGGTATGAAACCCCTAATCTTACCTCCCTGTACTGATACGAAGTCTCATGCCTTCAATTAACAGTTATGTGGAACCCCTCAACTCCGTTACACCCTACGGTCGGACAGCACGCCTCTTGCGCACGGAAAGAAATTAAGCATACTTGTCAACATTTATCCCAAATTTTATAAATTAATACTTATTTTAATATTAATGTTTTTAACTTAATGAATTATGGAGCTATTTGTGAATGAGTTATTTTGATCTAATTTGTACATAGAAGCTCATTATTTATCAACACATAAAATGGAATCAAATATAGTGATATGAGCTTTCCGTGACCTCAATGCATATTTAATATAATTTTTGTGCAAATGACTTTAGATCATGATCTAGCTTTGATATGCAATTTATTGTATTTGTCCGTTTGAGCCTTAATATGCAATTAATTGCATTTGTCCGTTTGAGATTTAATTAATTGCATGTTTCAATTGAGTTACAAACGGTAATATATAATATAATGAATGCACAAATTAATTCATATCTATGTTATTGCCTATAATAACACATGCTATTGGAGAGCAGGTATCCCAACAACTTCTATTCTCTTGCTCTTTCTCTTAGCTCCATATTTCATAAATTCAATTTCTATTCTCCCACAAACCAATATTTTTCTTTATAAAAACCTATTATTCTGCTATCATTGTTGAAAGAAGTTACATCAACCCCTACCACGGTTGCACCCGCAGACAGAGGAATACCGGCGTAACTTGGGGCAGTCTTAACCGATTATTCCTGCGCTTAGGACGGGAAGTTGCCTTAGGTCCGCATTTGTAGCTCCGGGTAACAAAGTTTTAATTTATATTCTTGATAAACTTTAAATATAGTTTTTACTTATTTTATTGATCAATATTCAGATTTAAAATAGTTGGTTATTTAATATATTTCCAACGATCTAAGGCAATAACCCGTAATCTGAATTTGATCAAATTAAAATTCTGATTTTAATTATTTTATAATTGTAGAATTAGTTAGTTTACCTGAATTTTTTTTTTAATAAAGAGCAGGACTATATAAAATGTAAAACTTATTATTGATGAAATAAAATTGTAAGCATAATCCTAGAATTCGGATAGTAATTTGATCGACTGTCAATTTGATATTCCTAAGTTAACACTGGTCATATTTTAATTAAGTAACAATTGGAGAAACTAAATTTAACTTGCCTAGTTATTTTGATAGTTGAAAATGATGCCATTAACTATTGACCGGGATTATTCACTGGATCCATTTTTAGTCCGTGATGATTCTTCATAATCATATTTCGTATCATGATTCTTAAATTGCAATTAGTCATTTTCAATTAAATTGTAGTTTATTATTACTTACTATGTTTTTGACCTGATATAATTTGCGAAATTTAATTTTGTAATTTAATCCGAGACACGATGTCTAATTATTATTATTACTTTTGGATCAGTTTCATCGAACCTGAGAAAGAAATCAATTAATAATATTGGTCCGTTGAAAGAAAGATATAAATGATTCATCTAAAGAGCAAAAGAGCAATAACAACAGTTAGGTAATTATTGTAGTTAATAAAAATATATATATATTAAATAAAATTGATCAATATTACCTAGTAAGTTTTAATTACTAGATGAGTGTTTGTCTACTGCAGTGGATATTGAACTGTAGATTAATTTTTAACAAACTTCATAATCATCTGATAATCTTTTATAGAAGTTACAATTTTATCTTATTTAATAAAATAAAAAGGTTATGCTATTTTATTCGAAATAATTTTAGTGGTCGAGTTTGATTTCTATACAAATTCTATTATTTAGATAATATTACTTCCTTAAATAATTGTTCACCACACTATTTAAAAAAAATAAAACTCAGAGTTCTTAATAAAAATTTAGAAAACTGATTTTTTTTTTTAATCTTAACTCACTAAATTAGAGTTACAAGTTATTTCCTGAAAAAAAAAAGAATGAATTTACTAGAATTATTTAGTAATTAGGCCTATTTGTAAATAAATAAAGTGAGGGACATAATACAAATAAATTTTCTAGGTTCATCGGTAAAAGAAAAAAAAATTACCATCAAATATAAAAAAATAATTAATGAAGAAAACATTAACTGTGAGCAATGCTTTATCATTGCTCTTGTATTGTATAACCGATTAATATAATTAATTATTATAAATTAGAATACTTAAAAGCCCTAGTTAATGCTCTTATAATTGCCTCTGTAATTAATTTCATTAAACCACCTTTTGATACCTCTTTAATGAGCAGAGAAAACCAAAAGAAACTGTGAGCGTTTATTTCTTAAATATCACATGAAATAAGTGTTAGTTTCATAATAATTAAAAATAATATAGAGGAGTTAACAAAGTGGTACAACCTATCCAATTAATATTAATATTTATAATTACTTTCATCTATTGCCTCCATAATTAATGCCATATAATTAGATGAAATATTATATTTAATGTTGCGGAAGTTCTGACTTACAAGAGTATAATATCATATGATTTTATATAACTGTTCGTTTTAATTAAATTGTTAATCAACGTATCTATATCTTTAATGTTTATAATTATGTATTTAATGATCGGGAAACTGAACAGAGAATATTAAGCAGTGTAGATTTAGAAAGACATTCCACTTGTCCGATCAAAACATGCAATGTCATTTTTTTTTGTATCTACTCAATATTAAATTGATTTTAGATATCAATAATTTGATTTTTAAGGGGAATTAAAATCTGGTTTCTAATGGATATTTAGATTAATCAACTAACTTGACTTCGAAATTTATCTTAGATTATTATGCTATTTAAAATTTGATATATAATTTTAGAAGACGGAATTATATAAACAATGTTTATAAGATAGACCAATACCTACTATTCGTGATACTATTTTGATTTACCCAGAAAATAAAAATAAAATATTAGAAATTCTATCATAACCGTTTAATTACTTTCTTAGTTATATTATTAAAGTGAGGGTAATAAAATATTATAATTTATTTCCAATAAATTTGTTTTATACAATAATATTAATTTAATAACTGCATCTTTTAATTCAATTTTTTAAACACCATTATTACATTTTAAATGTTCATAATTGTCTTAATGATTTGGAAAATTGAATGGATAATATAAGCATATAAGCAAATATTGATGTACACTTAAATGTTGTAATAGTATGTATTCTCAAACTTACACAACGAACTAAACTATTCCTTTATTAAAACAAAAAAACAAAAATTATCTTGACTATACTACTATGGGTACTGAGACTCTGTAAGTCTTATGTGTATACAAATAAGAAATAATATAGTTATTAAAATTATGTCAGTGAAGCAATTGAGTCATTGTATTTGCTAAATAAATGAATATATCCGTTTTATTTTTTAGATTACATAAAAGTAATGAACATCTAAAATAAAAATAAAAACTCCAACATACAATTCTCGAATCTGATAAATATTGTAGGATTTCAATTTTATAGTTATAATAATAAATCAAATTATTTAATTATTTGTTGTCAGATTAGATATTTAATTATGTATTATTATAGTCTGAAAGATAACTAAAGTAAATTGAAAATATTTAATACTAATGATAATAAAGAAGAAAGAGAAATGTGGGGGTATAATTAAATACAATGTCAACCTTATTTTGATACATAATATGAGGGTTCGCATGTTTATTAAAATATTTATAAACCTACCCTAAGTCATATATGACATGAAATTATAAATGCATAAATTAATTTCTAATTGCATAATGTTGATTATGAGTATCATAAAAATGATAGAATGATTATTATGTTATATATAGTAAATTGTGGGGATTAAAATGTTTATAGAAATATTAAATTAACCCTACGATATGTATGGCATAAATATACATAAATATTGCATAATGTCTTTAATTTTATGGAATTATGATAAGTTTATTAATAACACAAAATGTGGGGGTATAAAATAAAGAGTGCTTCCTTAATTGATCATGATAATATATATTTGATTATGATTATGGCTAATATGTATTATAAAATTAAATGAGATTACATTATAGTTTTCTCAAATGTTGTAGAAATGTGAGAATTTAAATTATCATATATGGCATGAGATGGTAGAATTGATTGAGTTATGCTATGCTTAATCTAATCTGATGTTTTAAATTACTTTGATTTATTAGAATTAATGCATGATTTTGACATTCTGTCGAAAATACTATTGTTGTTAGCTATATATTTATTTATCCTAAATTATGTGTGATTAATTTTATGTCACATGATGCTACAGATAACAAGTTTATAACATTAATGATATGTTTTTGAAAGTGTTATTACTAATCATAACTATTTGATATTCTTTTGCAAGTTTCTTTGAAAAAAAAAAAAATCACTTGCATGCTCGAGTATAAATGATAATTCATTGACATAAAAATGTTTTTCATGTTGATGATCTAAAAATTAAAGTCCTTATATAGGACGAAAGTCCTAGAGTCATCGAGGGGATGGGACTTAGCCTAATGGGCCAATCTGGTGTGGGAGCCCAACCTCTGTGATGGGCGATCCCCTGAAGGGGGTTCAATGGGTAAGAACAAGCAGATAGGTTGGCCAAGGAGCACAAGAATATTTTAGATATGGAACTTTTGTTCCAAACCCATCCCTATGGTGATCAGTGCTCCTGTGTAGTGTAATAAGATGAGCATTTCAAGTAGGTAATTCGCGAGATGTGACTCTACACACATCCCAGAGGGAACTCTTCTGTATGAGAATGAACGTACAAGGCCGCGGCTACTAAGTTTAGGCAACCCGTAGAATATTCTCATGAAAAAATCAAGTTAACGTGCATGGCCTCAAATGCACAACCCGCGATGTAGTTTTATGTACTGTGTGTGTAATAATGTAAGTTCCGATCAAAGGAATCGTTGTTCAAGACCTGGTTCACTCCGATCTCCTTGAACTGAAATTATTAACACTAAGCAAAATCAAAACATTTTGCCCAATACACAGTATAAACAATGGTAGCAGAAATATTTATACATATGTTTTTGTTTTTTTTTAAAGTAAATTTTGAGTTTTGTGGGGGATTGTTAGAAATATTTTGAAAACACAAAATTTTATAAATTAATACTTATTTTAATATTAATGTTTTAAACTTTATAAATTATGGAGCTATTTGTGAATGAGTTATTTTGATCTAATTTGTACATAGAAGCTCATTATTTATCAACACATAAAATGGAATCAAATATAGTGATATGAGCTTTCCGTGACCTCAATGCATATTTAATATAATTTTGTGCAAATGACTTTAGATCATGATCTAGCTTTGATATGCAATTTATTGTATTTGTCCGTTTGAGCCTTAATATGCAATTAATTGCATTTGTCCGTTTGAGATTTAATTAATTGCATGTTTCAAATGAGTTACGAACGGTATATAATATAATGAATGCACAAATTAATTCATATCTATGTTATTTGCCTATAAATAACACATGCTATTTGGAGAGCAGGTATCCCAACAACTTCTATTCTCTTGCTATTTCTCTTAGCTCCATATTTCATAAATTCAATTTCTATTCTCCCACAAACAAATTTTTCTTTATAAAAACATATTATTATGTTATCATTGTTGAAAGAAGTTACATCAACCCCTACCACGGTTGCGCCTGCAGGCAGAGGAATACCGGCGTAACTTGGGGCAGTCTTAACCGATTATTCCTGTGCTTAGGACGGGAAGTTGCCTTAGGTCCGCATTTTGCAGCTCTGGGTAACAAAGTTTTAATTTATATTCTTGATTAAACTTTAAATATAGTTTTTACTTATTTTATTGATCAATATTCAGATTTAAAATAGTTGGTTATTTAATATATTTCCAACAAGCATAATCTCACTTTACCTCGAAATTCTTACAATTTCTATTTTCAGGCATATTCCCAAAAAGGACCAAGCAAACTTTTTTTTTGTCTGGGATATTAGTCATTACAGAGCACAAACTTCCAAATGTCACGATCGCTTGGAAATTTCAAAATACTGCATAAAATGCAGGACAAGACGCATACTGCGCTAAAAAATAATAAATATTTAAATAATAAATTACTGTGCTAATCGAAAAAGCAAGTTTTTATTTCTGTGCAATAAAGTGTGGCTAATCTGCTATATTTCTATAAGACAAATTCTTTTATGAACTAATACTACCGTCAGCACTGTTCATTTGTGATTAATCAAACGGCTCTCATTAATTTGTTACGTTCGTAAATTTTCACTCCATTTTTTTTATCGGAAGGATAAAAATATAATTTCACCCAACCTCCTTTCTCTCCCGCGATCTCCTTCTCCCCATTTTCAAAAACAAAAGAAATTCGCGAGACCTAACCCTCCCGCTATCTCCTTCTCCCATTTCAAAAACAAGATTCGATCTCCTTCTCCCTATATCTCTCACGATCTCTCACTACAAGAAATTCTGTCTCCCTCCCGATCGCAATCCAAACCCTAGACCCTCGCCTCCCCCTGCCTCTCCTCGCCGCCTCTCCCTCGTCGCTAATTTCTCTTGCGCTGGTGCCAACCCGCGAAAGAAAATCACCCTTGGACCCGGTGTACTGCAGCACATCAACCGCCTATTTCTCGCCTAAACTCAACTTGCACAGTAAGTACAGCTCCTCCTACTTATTTGGTCCAGCTAGGGAAGAAGAAGAAGAGGAGGAGGAGAGCGTGGGTTCCATTTCTGACACTAGTCCAGAAAGTACTGGAGAGAGCGAGGAAGAAATCGTCTCTAGTGAGAGCAATGAGTCTCTGCTCGGTCAATGGACCCGTTAGCATACTGGGTTATGAACCCGTTTACATGCGGGTTGGAGGCTTGGTTCGCGGAAAATCCAAAGAAAACTTGCGGCTTGATGTTGCTAGAGTTCGGGTTAGTATAATCTTTATATATGAATTATAACATATTCTTATAGAAGAATATCTACTACAAGAATAGAATTCTATATTTTGTGTAATACCAAACACAGACTCTCCAAAATAGATGAGCCAAAAAGAGAAAGTAGAGATGTGCTAGCTAGAGAAAGATATCCAAGAGAATATTCAAACTGATAGGCTTACCAGAATATCAAAAATAGGACAAATCCTATTTCACATCTTGACACCTGATACATATTTAGTGGTTAAATTCTGAGTTTCTGACCTATAATGTTTGGTGCCATTCCAGTCAAAACTGCTGATAGTTTGTAATCGGTACATTCCAGACCCACAAGGTCATTGATATAATAATAATTTAGTCTATAGCAATGTAAGGGATGGTCCTATTATATTATTTAAAATTAATTACTCACGTGGTGTACTGTATTAGTCTTCCAGAAAACTTAGCGAAGATACCCTTTTAAGCTTGGTAATCGTTTATCAAATCCTTGAATAGGGGTTTTCTTGTACCTTGGTGGTAATTATATTATATTTATATTGTGTTTTTTTTCTAATTTAACTTGCTTATCTTTTTCCATAATTTTTACAAGCAGGACCGACCAATTGATGATTATTTGCAGTTCAACCCTCCAAGTGCACCTCCATT
>SWLB01000118.1:0-54063 GCA_011114355.1 Carex littledalei | reverse complement strand
TTTAGATCCGGACAGTCTGATAAGAATCCGGACCATTCCGGCCGGAGATAAAATGCATCGGGTTACTTTAATATTTGTGCCAAAGCAAATCTGAAGGTCCGGATCTAAACTCAAACTTTGAGTTACTCTAGGTGATGAAAATTCTAAACAGTAGTGCTATGGTAATATTGGTACAGGAATCATAATGTACCAAAAACCTCACAACTCATGTAAAAAATTATATATATTTTACCAAAATTAAGGTTTACAAAAACTGACATATAAATTCACACAAAATCAAAGACCAATACAATGTTCAAATTTAAAATTAAACACAAGAGAGGCATTTTACTAGGACCAAAATTAAATTAAACAAACCCTTAGTTTGATTAAAAGACGAGATAATACCTTTAGTGCCAAATCGACCTCTTGTTGCCTCTCTAGTTCATTGAGCACTGCAATTTTGTCTGATTTGAGAAGTCTCATAACATGCTTTTTAACAAAAGCTTGCATCTTTTCTTTATCTCCTTTAAACCTCTTCAATCCCATAATTACAAAAAGAGCCTCCTTTCCAATCATTTTCTTGCCTCGCCACAGAGGCCCCCTTGGCCTCCCATCATGAAATCCGCATAACAAGTTCAAATTGGAGAGGGAATGGGGCGAAAATTGAGTTAGGTTTTGGGAATTTGTTGTGAATATTGTCGGGGAGGAAATAAACCTCCTGAGGTTTGATCGGAGAAGGAATCGAATCGCCATTAGAGATGCTAGTAAAACCTCAAATGCGGGTTTAGAAAGTGGAAGCCTTCACTTCTGAGATGAAAGAAAGAAAATTGGGCCGTACTTTTTGGGCCATATGTTGGGCCCAAAAATCTAAGTAAAAAATAATAACAGAAGAAATCAATGTAATATGTTCCAGCTGAGAGCAGGTCGGGTCCGATGCCCATCGGCCTCAAATTTGGGTCCGATGAATTTTGGGACCGTCCGATCTGTTTTAAGATTCGTGCGCATGAATTTTAATGCAAATGCGAAAGTTGCGGGCACGAATTTTAAAGCAAATCGGACGGTCATCAAACCCATCGAACTCACTTTGAGTCCGATGGCATCAGACCCAAATTGACCTCGTTCCAGCTGGATCTAACTAGCAGTAATCATATCAGCTGTAAAGAAAATTACTGTGAAGTTCTATATGCTCTCTCTCTTTTTTTTTCTCTGGAAAAATGCTTTAACACATAACTTGTTTGGTTGTGGTTTAAAGTTAAGGATAATTAAGTTGTTTATTCCAAATTAAATGACTTTAGTTATTCTTGTTTGGTTGGATTTGTTACTTTTAAGTCATGGCTTAAGCTATTTTTGTTTGGTTGGATTTGTTACTTAATGTGATGGATGAACATTGTATTGTATTATATTGTTGTATTTTTGTATATTGTTATTTGGAAAATGTATTGTTGTATTAATACAGGAAGGGAATAATTTTAAATAATTATTACATGAATTTTGACAAAACATGCCAAGAATATACATGCAACATTGTGTACTAGTATCCAAATTCACACAAAACACTCTCTTTTACCAAAACCAAAAATCATACTTCAATCAAATGTTTAATGTTTACAAAAATACAAAAAATGTATTTTTATTAGGGCCCATTTGAATAATCGTACACAACTGTATCTAAGCAAACACCAAATATCAAACCACAAAATGACCAAGTTGACCAAACGAAAGCATCATTTTTCCAATCATTTTTTATCGTGGTGTTTGCACGAAACATTCATGATTCATGTTGGCGCTGAAATGCGCAAAATCAGAGTTTGCATCCACTGCGAATTTTGTCATAAATAAAAACTCATAAAATGCTTACATTTGCACTTCTGTTTCGCCATCATTTTCTATGAAAATTTATGTTCACAATTAACGAAATAGCCTGAAAATTTGTAACTCCTTTATATTGCCAAAATAGCCTAAAAATTTGTAACTCGTTTAACATTATTGACATGTGAACCGCACATCATTTACAATGGAAAGATGCATCATTTTACTTTTCTCAGAATTGAGTTCATAGACTCACTTTTTAACATATTACTTAAAAAGAAATTTCTCAAGAATTCTAAATAGACCTCGTGGTAGGTACATGCATGTCATGCGAGAAATCCGGTTGTTGGTAACAAATTCGAAGTTAGCCAAGGGGAAGGAAGTATATGCAGTGCATGATGGGCTGTTGCAATTTTAAAAAAAGATATTGTAAAAGATTATGAATGATATTTCATACTACTGTACCAGCAAGCTCAAATAACTCATACTAATGTACCATTAATTATATCAATTCAAACAACATTCGAGAGTCGAAAGCCAAAACAAGATAGGACAATAATTTCTCTCAAATGTTATTTCTGCTTGTAAGGCTAACTATATTAGTACTTTTATACAATGTTTATCTCATTATTTCTATTATTTTTTTTAAAGAATAATCAGTTTCTTTTCTCATTCATAAACAATATTAGAACCTAATTAATTTATAATTATTTAGTTTTCTCAAATATCTGAGATGAAAATTAAGTTGTAATGTTGTACACTTGTATTAAGCTTATTCATGCATGATAGCAATTAATATACAAATAATTTTGTATTGCACGAAGAAAATTGACAAAAAACATAAGCGTCCATAAATTTTAAAGAGATAGAGAAGTTAATCACACCAAGTTCATTTTATTCATATGGCTTTTTAGGGTCTGATGGGTCGCTTCTAAAGCAACGAAATGCATGTAAGAAATACAAGTAGTGTGAGTAACCATATTAATAATGTATAAAATAATACAACTTAAATTCAAATGTCTTTTATCTTTCATGTCTTTGTCATACCTCATCCTTTTAAATGATTAACAAAAAAAAAATATGAGACTTAAAATGTAACAAAATAAAATTATTAGATATAATTAATCTAACATCAGTGACAACAAGTTAATTTGAGAACCTTAACAACCAAAAATAACTTATAATTTTGACAGCGGGCTACTAAAATATAATTTATGCCAGAATTTACAACGGTCCATATTTAACCCATTTGATGAAACAAAAAATAATTTTAAAGTATGTATGAAAACTAATGCACAACCAAATCAATAGAAAATAAAATAGCATTACTATACTTTGTTGTTTTTTAAATTCTTTTGATATAATTTGAAAATGTCTTGTCAAATTTATCAAGATAAGATGAGATCAAGGCATAATAAACCTATAATTTATATTAATTTTTTTTTATACACACAAGTGGTAGTTACAATACTTGGGCTTTTTACTGGTTATTACTTTAAATATGATGCTTAACAAATTGGGGGATAAGAGAAAATTATATGTTGCTGTATATATGTGTTGCTTAAAAGGAACTCAGCTAGGGTTGAATTATAGTAAACAATAGATCAATAGACAAGTTCAAGAGCATTTCATGTGTTGTTCTTTTTTATTTTTTAAAGTCAGTAGTTTTAAATACCTAGTAATGATTTTATTGATAAAAAAACATATTTACAATGAGTCAAATGATCTTAATTTTTAGATCTCTTTTATTCTTACGAAATTATCTAAATTATAATCTAATTTTCTAATTCTATTTAGAGCAAAACTAGGGTGTGATGTGCTCACCAAGAGGGTTTGGTGAGCACAACTCCAAAAGTATATTGGGTTGGTTTCAAACGACGAATCCAAACCGTTGAAATTCATGTACTTCATAAGTGATGCATGTACATGCAAAATTTTGAAAGTTTCGAATTCATTTGCTACAAGGTTAAGCGGTCAAAGAAATGAACCATTTATAAGTTATTTTATAAGTTGATTTATATATTCATTTTTCATCATTTGTTTGACCGCTTAACCTTGTAGCAAATGAATTCGAAACTTTCAAAATTTTGCATGTACATGCATCACTTATGAAGTACATAAATTTCAACTGTTTGGATTCGTCGTTTGAAGCCGATCCGATATACTTTTGGAGTTGTGCTCACCAAATTTCACGTTGCGGCTGTGTTAAAAATGAAATTTTGACCAAATCGTGGTTATTTGGTTTAACTTTTTTTCTTTTTTTAAGATTGTAAAAATAAAACTTTCGGTGAAAATTAACAATGATTCATATTTAACACATTTTATGTAATATCGAATTATTAAAAAATATGTAGAATTAGTACACAAACAAATTACAAGGAAAATATCATATTAATGACTTCTTCTTCTTTTTTCCGTTTTTGAAACTTTTTTGACATGATTTGAAAATTTACTGTAAAAAATATTGTTCAAATAAACATTATGAAGGGATCAATATTAATCCCTATAGTTCAGATTATTTTTTTAATACACAAATAGCTAGTTACAATACTTCTATTATGTTTAATTGAGAATCAAGAGCTTGAAAAGAAAGGAAGGTTAATTATTTTGTTATTTGACTCTCCTAATTAAGGGACCCTCTGGCAAGGGACTAGCATCCTGATTTTTTTACTACATATTCTTCAAATATTATGCTTAACAAAAATTTTAGGAAAAGAGAAAATGATATGGTGCTGTATATATAGGGCTGTAAACGGATATGGATATCCGGGCGGATATCTGCTCCGAATCTGGATCTAAACTGATACGGATATTGCGGATACGGATAATTATCAATTATCCACATAAGATCCGAATACGGATATGGATAGTAATACCTAAACGGAGCGGATATCCAGATCATCTGAAACCCAATAAATTTTTTCGGACCCGCTAATTTTTTTTTTTTTTTGCCTTCAAGGAGATTTGAACCCATGTCATGTGAGGTGAGACTGTGAGAGTCTAAGCAACCAAGCTACAAACCACTATACCACACTATCTTTTGTTACTACTTCTTATTTTGTTTGTATATTATACAATGGAATGAATATCTTATATCTCCCATCTTTCCAACATTATATCTCCATCAACTTACAATTATTCATTTATTTTCATATTTAAATTTTATTAATTATTAATTATATCTTAAAGTTCATATAACTCAATATCCGACAATTATCCGTTCTATATTCGTATTCGAATCCGTATCCATAAATTATCCGCTCCATATCCGTTTCCGTTTAAGGTGGATATGGTTTTAAATTTTGATATCAGTTTACTATCCGTATCCGTATCCGTATCCGTATCCGTATCCGTATCCGCTCATTGAAAGGCGGATACGGATTTGGTAGCATTATCCGCTCCGAATTTGCTCCGTTTACACCCCTAGCCTGTATATGTTATATTATTTCAAGCATTGTTGAATATCACTAGATAAAAATATAGAGATGTAGAAAACTGAGCTTTGGAACTGATAGGGCCCTGGGCCAATGAGTTATAATTGCCGATTTTGTTTTTTTACCATTTTTTTTTAAATAAACAATTTAACAACTTTTTTGAAATTTATTATTTTACCACCTCCGGAGTCTAAACCTGCGAAACCAAAAGGTTGATTCTGCAGGTTTCATTAAAAAAAAAACAATTTAACAATTTTTTTTGAAAAATTCTATTTTACCACCTCCGCAATCTAATTCTGCGAAACTAGAAGTTTGGTTCTGTATGTTTAAACTGTGGAACTAAAGTTTGGTCCCGCAGTTTAAACCCACGGAACTAACATTTTGGTGTTGCAGGTTTAGACTGCGGAGGTGGTAAAAATGTATTTTTTTTTTTAAGAAAAAGTGGTTAAATTGTTTATTGTTTTAAAGATGGTAACAGAAGAAAAAATGTGTTTATTTTTTTTTATTTTACAAAATGTGTTTATAAATAATGAAGAATTATTTTGCATTACGTGGTAGAAATAAATTTTTTAAAAGTTGTATTTTTAAATTATTTGATTAAGTGTTAAACTTTGATTATTACTTTTTATAATCATTCACACAAGTAGTGAATACATTGTATATTAGACCCAATATTTGTATATTTAAATATAAAGAGATTTATAATAAGTATATAATTAATTTTGGAATATAGAATGAAATAAAATATTTCTCTTTTTTCATTTGTGGGTCAAAACTGTAAAACAATCCAGTACTGATATTATTTTATTGTCTTCTACATATTGTTTAGGTATTTTTTGTTATGATTCCTAAGAATATGAATCATTTATATAATGAGTTGGATTATTTCTTTCATCATTTTTTCTTTCTGAAAATTTGGTGAATTTTAGAGAAGATTGAAAATAGACCCTTACTTAATTATTTTATATTGATAAATGATAAAACATGATTTTTTTTAAAAATAGACCCTTACTTATATTACGATTTCTGGTATTTATTCAACAGAATTTCACTAAAATTTATTGGTACATTGATATTTTTAAAATATTATTATCTCTCTAACAATCATAACTGTGGTTTATAAATGTTTTTCAATTTGACAGATTGGTAAGCTCCAAAGAAGAAAAAATTGGGTTTTTTTTGCATCAGAAAAAAATTATCTTTTTTTTTAACATTGCAGATGTTGTTTTTTTTTATTAAATCATGTTCACGAGAAATTGCGTGCGTATAATATTTTTATTAGATTTGCAGATTGTAGAATAAGCAAGATTTTGAATTTTGAATTTAAAAGAAAAAATTTACCTGTTAATAGAATAATTCAGAATTTGAGCATGTAATATCATTTTATTTTAAACAGTGAAAAATATTATGCGCAAAGTGTTTCTTATAAAATTTACAAGGGAAGAATGATCTTTCCTAGATCAAATTTGGCAATAAAAAATTAATAGACCTATTTTACTAAAATTGTTGATCTTGACCAAATCGCCATCTATTTTGTTAAAATTACATTTTCTAGCAAAAACAAAAGTGTGTATATATAATGGTCTTTTATAAGAGAACTTGATTTATGTGTCTGTCAAATATGGGCCTTTTAATTTAAAATGGACCCAAGATGGATATCTACAAATACTGGATATCTCCATTTCTCAAGGGTGGTAGGGAATATCTAGTACAGCCTCCAAGGTACAGTTTAGTCAAGTAACAGACTTTTAACTGTCCATGAGATCCTTTGCACATCATAATATCTCTCTTATTTTTCTCTCTATTGATTCCTCTGCAACGAAATATATGCCGGGTTATATGCGTAAACTGTAGAAAATAGTACTTTTGCAGTGCAACTTACCAAAAAATTAAATATTTCTTAAGATGTCATACTTTACTAAGCTGTGTTAAAATTTTGTACTATATGAACAGGTTAATATCATAGTGACAAATCAATAGTTCGGGTTCAGTTCGGCGAGCTCAAAAGTTCGTTATTCGGGTATAATTCGGGAATGAATCGGTACAACAAGGAAGCAAAAAAAAAAAAAAAAAACCCAAAAAAACCGTAAAACCAAAAAAAAAAAATAATTCCGCGTTTTTTTCTCGTTTTTATCGCGAATAATTCGTCAATTCGCGTTTTTATACGCGTTTTATTCGCGAATAAACGTATTATATGTTTTTCTGCATTTTATTCGTAGTTCGGTTCGGTAACGTCGAAAAAACTAATTATACGCGAATTATACGTGAATTTTGTCACTATGGTTAATATGTAAAATTAGTATGACAGTAACTCGCTACACAAACCAGTATGACAGCAACTTGGCACAGAAACAATTAAAAGAAAAAAAATGTGGCAAAGGAACTAGAGAACCAAAAAAGAACCGCTTGTACGGTACTCATACAGTGCTTTACTGCTTTTCACATGAGATTCTCTTCTTCTCAATCCATCATATAACTCTCCATTTAACACACAATCTCTCAATCCATACAAGTTCCTCAAATAAGTGCAAATTAATAGCAATCCAAATTTTTTGACTAATGGCTGCAGTGGAGCACAGAGACTGTATTCTGATGGACAGTGACACAATCGAGTTCATGGACACGGTGTTTGACATGAGCGGCATCGACCAGTGCAGTGAGACTGCCGACGTGGGAGAAATCAGGTTTAAATCAAAAAATTTAGATGCTGAAAGGAGGAGAAGAGGGAAGCTCAACAGCAAGCTCTTGATTCTTAGGTCACTGGTGCCTAAAATTACTAAGGTAATTAAACCATTTTAATTTTCTTAATAATATGGATATATATGCAATTATGAAAATATTGTAATTACCAGTAAAGACAAATCAATAGTGCAATCAATTCTTTTAATTTAGATTGCTTGTAACAAAAAAAAATATGAGGAACTGTAACATATTTATGTATTATGTTATTTTGGTATATTTATTGGTGCAATTTTTTTTTTTTGTAATTTAGATGAGCAAGGAATCAACACTGCTTGATGCAATCGATCACATTCAGCAATTGCAAAAGCAAGTATGTGATTTACATGCTGAGCTTTCAAAACTGCCTGATGCAAAGTTGGAGAAGAAGGGAAGCACAAATTCAATCTCTGGGAAATTTCTCGAACCCGAAAGCATTGCATTTAAGGTAACTACAAATACTAACTTTAAGTAATTTTAATTTAGAAAAATCATTTCAATCTGGTACTGTTTTCACATAACATTGTAGTTGAAAAAAAATTATTGTCTGATTTATTTTTAATGCATTAGGCACAGGTGACATTTGCACCTATGGGTTCATGCAAGTTGCAGCTAATGATGGTATATCAGAACAAGTTTGGTATATTTACCAGAATAGTTGAAGCATTGAATACATTCAATGCAGATCTGATCAATACAACCATGGTATCTCTGTTTGATTACTCAGAGGCTGTTTTCTGTGTGGAGGTCTGTTGTTAATCTTTTATTTATTTATTTTCCTTTTAGCAATCAACATAATACCATAAAAGAAAAAAAAATGAAAGAAAAGAAGGGAAAAAAAGGAAAAAAAAAATAGTAATTTATTAATTAATTTATTGTTGTTTGTAGATGAAGGATGAAAAACAAGAGCGATTGAAAGAACTCATAGATCTTCTTTCAGCTATTGTGGGGGTTAAAAATGGTTGAGCAATGAGCATGCTTCATCGTTATTTTAATTAGAATTTATTAATTAAATAGTTAAGAAATTTTAGATACAGATCAATACTTATTTTAATCTAGTAATTGTCTAATTATAATAATTTTATAGTAACAAGAACTTGTAGTCATGAATTAAGATTTATCTTATTGATCTGGAACTTATTTAAAGAAAATGTAAGAAAAGTAATGGATTTTTGTAACTGAATGCATTTGTGTGTTTATTATGGAGAAATGACTGGAAAAGAAAAGAAAATTGAACTGCACATTAAACAAGAATTCAGGTCTTACCAGTTAATATTAGGGCTGTACAAAATCGCTCAAACTCATAACACTTTCATAACTCGCTCGCTAACTGCTCATTTACAACTCGAGTTGGCTGACTCGTTTAATAAATGAGCTGAGTTTGAGCATATCCTAATTCGCTCAGTAACAACTCGAGTTACACAAAATTCATCACAATAAATCCTATGCCCTTCTAAATGACTCATAAGCTGTTGTTTGGATTGTTGTTTTGTTAGTTGTCTTGTTAATTATGTTTGAATTATTTGTGTTTAAATAAACTCTTACTGTATATAACTATAATTAAGAAAATTGACTGGTGAAATGAGTTGTGAGCCAACTCGAATTGGTAATGAGCTGAACTCGAGTTGGCTTTACAGCTCGTTGTTACCATCTCAACTCGAATTAACTTGCTCATTAACTGACAAACTGCAACAAATCTATTAAAGGATAAGATAACATGAGGATTATTGTAACTAAATTAGTTAGCAAGGCAGTTTGTTAGACTGCTAATATTGTAATTAGTAACGTGATTAGCTGTTATACACCTTTTTGAATTTTTTTCGTGTATCCTTATTTTCAAAATATTAGCATTAATATTCTTTTCAAACTTTGTCAAACTTTTCAAAAGAAGCATTAATATTCTTCTTAGAGAAAAAGAAAAACATTTTTTTGTCCACGTATTAGTGGTCTAATTGGATAATTCAATTCTTCTAATTAAGACTTAGGATAGTTAATTTAATTAATATTGAAGTCAAAGCCTACTCAATAAACTTAAATCTAATAGTATGAGATATTTGATAAGTTTAAATTAGTTTACTGTTCTATTATAATAACTTACAAAATTCGTCGTACTGAAAGAACTTCTACTTTAATTTGCTTACAATTTATAAATCGATCACATGAAAGTAAACAGACATATATGTAACTTAGAAAAGTGGATAAGATTTCCAATTGCATTTATCCACAATTTAACAAAGAGCTTGAGTATACATAGTACTGTAATACATTTTGTTGCTACACATTACTTGTTCGACCAAAAGCTCATTCATATACAACTATACATCAAACCATGAATGCATGAACAGAACATAAACAAAATGTGAAACATAACTATGCATCACAACTCAACAAGACGTGACTGGCATGTTTTAAAAAAGGAAACAAAATAATATTTGTGGGGAGGAATCATTGATCCATTATTCATTCCTTTTTCTTCAGAGCATATTACGTGCTGTTTTTGCAACTTAACAATGCCACTCAAATAAGGAGCA
Source organism: Carex littledalei (assembly GCA_011114355.1). Classification (NCBI taxonomy): domain Eukaryota; kingdom Viridiplantae; phylum Streptophyta; class Magnoliopsida; order Poales; family Cyperaceae; genus Carex; species Carex littledalei. The sequence goes on along the minus strand of SWLB01000118.1, from coordinate 43,589 downwards.
ATTTGGGTCCGACGCTTATCGGATTCAAATTTAAGTCTGATGGGTTTTCAATCCGTCCGAACTGTTTTAAGATCCGTGTACATTCGCTATAATATTCGTAGAGATCTAGTGTGTACGGAATTTAAAGTGGATCGACGGACTAATTAAAACCCATCGGACTCAAATTTCTCCCCTCAAGTACCCTAACCAGTTTAGGGGTGCAAACAGATTGAATAATATCCAAAAATTAAATATGGATATCCAATATCCAAATATCCGTGCGGATACGGATACAGATACGGATACTGATATGGTTTTGAATTTTAATTATCTGTATCCGAATAGTAGATATATACCATATAGTTTAATATATATTATGAAAATATTTATGTATATATTTACGGATATCCGATATCCAATTCGTATCCGTATTCGAAAAATAAAAACGGATACGGATATGATTTTACCACTATTCGCTCCGTTTTCACCCCTAAACCAGTTGTAAAGGCGAACTAATGAACACTCAATTGTGACAAAAGCCTATATATAGATTGGGCCTGCTAAACTTTTTGGGCCGAGTTGCTACCTATAATTAGAAATATTGAACTATATGGACTGACAAATTGTCAAAGGTGATTTAGTCCGACAAACATTAATTAATTAATTTAATAAACCGAAGGTTGCACAGTGATCCCAATCTTCTAAGTTCTAACAACTTTATAAATCTCTTGTTAACCAAATTACAGGTATTCCTTAAATTCCCATTCCACTACCTACTAGATACAAATTAAAATTTATTTATTAAATTATACATAATGCAATAACATTTGCAGTTACAAACATAAAGAAACAAAAGACTTTTCAAGCTAGTATCAAAGAAAAGAGTATCATTATATATAAGGGAACATTAATGATAAAAAGCTACTGCCATATATCCAAAAAACAGTTGCACGTTATTTGACAAGTTAACACAAATGCACAAAAGAGTTATGTATTTGGAGCAAAGTTAAGCATGTGTTGTGCTCATCAAAAAAGTTTGGTAAGAACAACTTCCAACATTTATCGAATTAGTTTTAAATGACGAATTAAAACTGAACTTCGTGAGTGATGCGTGTACATGCAAAATTTTATTATTTTCAATTTGAAGTAGTACATGTACTAATTAAGGAATAACATATTGTATATTTTTTAGGATCTAATTGATACCAGACATATCATTGCTCCCCAGTTTGGCTAATATGACATTAGTGACATGTGACACTCATATTAAATACCTATCGGATAGACACTAGACTTCAAACGACAAATTCAAACTGTTCAAACTAATCTATTTCATGAGTGATGTTTTACATGCAAAATTTACAACTTTTTGAATTATTTTAGTATCAAGTCAAGTTATCAAAATCTGATGAAAAATTAATGCATTGAAATTAACTTAAAAACCTCTACAATAAAGATGCTGTAGACGAATCCGCATCCTCTGCATTAACGTATTGTTTGAGTTAATTTATGAACCGTACAATAAAAATTCAGACCAATCCGGCCCACATAACACACAGGGCCCTTTAAAATTAATGTGAATTTAAATCGGACGGTTCAGATTTTAACTAAAAATTTGAGTTAATGCATAGGATACAAATTTGCTGCAGACGAGCTCCACTACTTAAATTATGACCACCACAGTTGGAGTTGAAGAGCCGCGACTGGATGAAGGAGGAGATTTAGAAATGGAGATGTTACTGAAAGAATTTGTATCTCTCCAGTAGGGCAGATGGACTTAAATAGGGGGGAATTTCACGTAAACCACTCAAAAACTTCAAAATTACGTATTTCCCCCTCTAAACTTCAAAAATTCACAAATTTACTCTTTTTATTAACTTCTATATTAAAACACATTCTAAATTTATAAAATATCCATTTTACCCTTTAATTAAAAGCATAAAACGCCCATCTGACTCAAATTTGAATCTGAAGGGTTCCTCTACTGTCTGAACTGTTTTAAGATATGTACCCGCTAGATCAGCACGAATCTTGAAGCGAACACGCACAAATATTGAAGCAACGTGCAGAGATTTTAATGTGATGAGCGTGGATTGGAATTGCTTTAAGATCCGTGCGTGCTAGATCAGCACGAATCTTTGAAGCGATGCAGACAGATTTAATGCGATGCGCGTGGATCGGACGGTAAATTGCACATCTTCTATCAGCTTTGACTTGTCTACTTTAAGCTAAAAAAAGAAAGATAGAAAAAATAACTTTTAACAAAATTACACATCTTTAAAGTTGTTTGCAGATACACTGTCAGATTCAACCAAATTGCAAGAAAGTCTACCAGATCCATACCAGATATATAATTGCCATATATATACTACCCAATTTCATCTTTTCTTTTATTTTTCCTTGTAAATAGGAAGTATAGTTTAAATCCCCAATACTAACTTATTTAAATTGAAATTTATAGTTTAAAATGCAACAGCAGTAAATACCAGTTGGTTAAAGTCAGTATTCGCTAGCTCTTCGTGAAGCTGGCAAATTAATTAAGCTGCTAGCTAGAAACCTTTATTGATACCTTAATTATAAACCATATAGTTTATTAATTAATACATGCAGATTTAAATATAGAAATGAAGACGCAATGTAATTTGTTAAAGAAAAATTGCATAGCCATGCATAAGAGATAAAGGATTGTATTAAATGCTTTAAGATTATAGACACAAGTATAGATTACTGAAAGGACATTTGTTTAATGAAAACAGATATAGAGAAACTTACAAGGATAGTCCCTTTTGAACAAAAGGGATTATTCTTACGCAACCAATTAAATCGAATTGAGCATATTTTATGGAGACATGCAGTGGCTATTAATCTTATTAATTTTAAACAAGTTCTTAATATTGATCAAGAAAGGATCTATATATGTTCACTGTTCAGAAAATACCTTCATTAATTATGTTGTAACACAAATTAAGTTTACTTCCGGAATATATAAATTTACTGCATTAATTAAGTAGCATTTCCAATAGGACATTGAATTGCAAGCAGTTGGACTAATTAAGCACTGGTATATATATATATATACATTGTCCTATGGCATTAAAAAATTGTGAAGAAAATTAAATAAGTCTTACTTAACATCAAGGCTATTTTGCATTGCATTGAATGATCTCATATAAGCCTTTTCAGTAGGGGTGTTCAAATGGATCGGTTTATTCGGTTTTAAACCGAACCAGCAAATTTCGGTTTAATTGGATCCGTTGTTCGGTTTAAATGGTTCGGCTCGGTTTAGTTTTGAAGAAGTTTGGTTTAAATGGTTCGGTTCAGTTTTGGGATCTCCAAATCGGTTTGAATCGAACCAACCGGTTTAATAAAAAATGGATTGGTTTATAATGGATCGGTTTATTTTATGTAGTTTATAATGGATCGGTAAATCGGTTTATCAAAAACCGGCTTGTGTGGTTATCAAAAATGTTATCCAAATCGATTTGAACCGAACCAACTGGCTTTGAAATGTTTATTTGTAACTTGAAATGTTTATATTCGGTTCAACCGAACAAACCGAAGTTTAAATGAGTTTAATTGGTTCGGTTTTAGATTGGTTTGAAATTTTAATTCGGTCGGTTCGGTTGGGTTTTCAAACTTCGGTTCAAACCGCGGTTCGGCAAAAAAAGTTCGGTTTGACCCGAACCGACCGGTTGAACACCCCTACTTTTCAGACATGCCACTCATTTGTATTGCCCTCTTCCAATCAAATATCACTTGAAACCTACAAATGATAACCTGATCTCAAGCTCTCAGCAATCGCAAAATATGAGAGTTGTTTGGTCATATTTTGAGCAGAATTGAAATCAAGATTAAATTGGTAGCTTTCATAGTTTTGATCAATGCGCATGTGAGACACATTCACCACGTGATAAGGGGCACATGAATCTATCCTAAATTCGGAGCACATCATCAAACAGTTGGAGTGCAGTTCGTTTACCAACCTTGATAACTTTATTTTATTAGTAGATTATTTAAGTGTAACAAGTGGTCTTAAAATCATATTTGGACTAACTATTTTTATTTTACTTAATATCATCTTTGTGTGAAAATCCGAGTTGACTTAACTGATTCGGACCGATTTCTATGATTCCGATTCCTATTTCAGTTCCGATTTTCGGAACCTTGATTACAACAATTAACTTTTTGAGCTGAGAAATCACCCAAGGTTAAATGAATGAACTAACATTGAGATAAAAAGATCGATGAAAATAAATTAGGAATAGAATTATGGTGCTCTTAAGCTCGCCAAGCTCTTTGATGGACCTCATTCCAAAACCTATAAGAATGATTTCAGATAACAAATTCAAACATTAAAAATAATTTATTTCACCAATGATGTATTTACATGTCAAATTTATATTTTTGACTTAATTTAGTATAAATCAAGCGATAAAAAAATAAAATTTATAAGTTAATTTTAATGCGTTAATTTTCATCATTTTTTTAGATTTTATACTAAATTAATTCAACTTTTTTTATTAATTTGATATGTAAGTACATAACAGATATATGCGGCATGCCTTCAAGGAAAATGTTTTTTATAGTTCTTAAAAAAATTTCCTATTTAAGTTCATATATGAAATAATTAACCACAAGTTTAAAAACTTATTGAGATAGTTTTGTAAGTTTTTTTTTGTTTCCGAGTAAAAACGGGATTGAGCATTCATCTTTGAAATAATTAAAGAATCCTCTTATTTTATGGTTTGAAATTACTCTCAACGGTTTTGAGATTCGGGCTAGCGTAGGGGCCAGTAATATTGGGCTGAATTTACTCATACTGAATTTTTTTTTCCCACGTGAACAGTAAAAATCAGTTCAACATTTTTCTGTTCCTGTGCCCATTCCCCTGACCATGTGTCCGCCGTAGCACACTAGCTATCCGTGCTATGCATAGCACCATAGGCTCACTCATCATATATTACATAAATTACAATCATCAAGCACAATCCATCTTCTCTGGTTTTGAACCGCTACAGATGGGACAATAGTGTTCAATTCACAGCAAATCCTTATAGCAAAATTCAGAGAGAGAAAAGGAGAAAAATTGTAGAGACATTGATGATCCAAATATATATAATTACCAAGTTTACAGCGAATTTTGGAAACTTATATCATTTGTAATCCTTAATGAACAAGTGTGCAATTATATAAATTTGTGAAAAAGTAAAAAAAAAAAAAAAAATTTCAAACAATTTATACTTCATTTTTTTTTGTACTTAAGTCCCTCCCCATTCCATCCAAGGAATAAATTATTCTATTAAGAAGTTGTAATAGTCGAAGATGATATTTTTCTACATGTAATATGATCAATCTTTTTTCAATTTAAAATTACATACATACAATTTTTTATTTTTTATCTGAGCAATTTTTTTCCAATGAGCGAAATCAATATTCATTGTGATAATAGGTGCATGTAGTCTTGAAATATAACCGATTTTTAAAAAAAAAATTGCAATGTGTTGCAAAAAAAAAAAGCGACAAATTAAGTACATGCAACTCATTTTAGTAAATTGATACTCTTTCAATAACGAGGAATTATTTATATCACTAGAAATTTTTTGCTTTCGGTTCATCCATCATTTAAATTTAAAGTATAAAATGTGTAAATTTTAATATATATTAATTGTAAAATTCAGTGTGAATCATATACAAATTTTTAAAAATGAATTTCGTACAAATTAATATAAATTTATGTAGAATTCACATGCACATTCTAATTAATATCATTTGCATATTAAACCACCGGTCTTTAGAAGTAAAACTACTGACAGAGGTAGTTTGACTTTATGCAGTACACAACCAATGGAAACAAAATAAAAAAGTAGACAACTAATGTGCTGCATGAAGCCAAAACAGCTCCGTCAATATTTTACCCAGCCATTAGAGAACAGTCCGTCCAAAGTATAACCACATTAAAGGAAACTTTCAGTGTGATATCTTTTAATTTGATTCACCATCAATTAATCTCGTTCATATAGATTCTCTTCAAGATTTATTACAACCTCCTTCCTTAATTTCTTACCAAGGATCCCTTTCACATTTAAGTAAACATCGTTCCAGAGCAACTTATATATCTATATATATATATATATAGAGGAGGGTTCCAATGCCTCATGTTTTTCATACCTCATCTACATCATATGTTATATCTTCGTTTTTGAAAGTTCAAATTTCGATCCAACCGGTCAACATGATATTCATACTAAAATATGCTTGGGGATGAAATTTTATATTTTTTGGAAATTTTTTACTATTTTTTAAGATGGGTACAAAATCACTGTTTTTGGACCGTTTAAAAAACAGTGATTTTCTACTCATCTTAAAAATAGTAAAAAAATTTCAAAAATTATAAAATTTCATCTCCAACCATATTTTAGTATGGATATCATGGTGAACAGTTCGTATGGACAATTAAACTTTGAAAACAAAGATATAGAACATGAGGTATGATGAAGCATGGAAGGCACGAGGCATTGGAACCCTCCACTATTTTTGTGAGGGGTTGAGCAAATGATGAATGAATTGATATGTAGTGCCTTGTTTAACTGTCACTGTACTATAAAGGAATGGAAGCCTCCTATCTCTTCATTATTTTTTTATTTATAGAAATAATATTAAAATAATATAGAGTTCTAGACGGATTATATGAGTATTTCGATTTATAGAAAAGAATCCAAAAAGCTTTTGGTCTCTTATAAAGGAATCAATATTTTTTTTTTTTCGGTTCTTTCTATCGTATTAAAATACTCATGTAATCAGTCTCGAATCCTATATTATTTTAATATTATTTCTATAAATAAAAAAAATACTGGAATGGAAGCCTATCTCTTTGGATCTTAATTTATTATTGCTATCCTCTGGTAACTGCCCTCTTTGCCGACATTTTTATTAATATCCAAAGTTTAATACAAATTAATAAATATACCTAGAAACCGGCCCAATATCGATATATACCCAAGCCGGCCATTTACTGGCCGGCTATGTTCTCTCCCTAAGCCGGCCAGAAAATGGCCGGCTATGTACCTTTTTTTTTTTTTTTTTTTAAACGCCAAAAACTCTATAAAAGAGCACCCCCTCCCCCTTCAGATCTTCACACAACCTGAGGCAGCTCGCTACTGTTGAGGTAATACATTTTTTTATTTTTATTTTTATTATTATTTTTTTTATTATTTTATTATTATTATGTTTTATTTTATAGATTAATTAATTAGTTAATTGTTTACTATTTAGTTAATTGTTTACTATTTAGTTAATTGCTTACCATTTACTTAATTGCTTACCATTTACTTAATTGCTTACCATTTACTTAATTGCTTACCATTTACTTAATTGCTTACCATTTACTTAATTGCTTACTATTTACTTAATTGTTTACTATTTACTTAATTGTTTACTATTTACTTAATTGTTTACCAGTCAATTGTTTACTATTTAGTTACTTGACAATTATTTACCATTTAGTAACCTGACAATTGTTTACCATTTTCTAAAATGTAGTTTGTTTACCATGGCCTTTATTTCATTACAATATGGTGGGAAGATGCTTAATAGTGCACAAGGGGCGTACTACAACAAAGATGCAGCTCATTCATTGATGATTCCTGATGACATCTCACTTTTGGACCTGAAATCCATAGTTTACACACACACCGGTTACAACCCATAAAGGTGCGACCTAGAATTGGCAACCCGATATTGTCATCCCTCCAACGGGAAATGGATTGTTGCGAAACTGGTAGATGAGAGTACGTGGAGAGGCATGTTCGGTTATTTGAGGTCCCAAGGGAATTTTCTAATAGAAATATTTGCTAGAAGAGTTCCGGTAAAGCCTGGGGTTGGAAGTTCGGGCTCTGAATCAGCGGCACCACATTATACCCCACAAATGGAAACTTACAGACGTGACTCCACCTTACCCCTCACCGAACCTGACCCAGAACCCTACAACTACGTCACTCCACCAGCACCTCAACGAAGACACTCAGTTGCATCCCCACCTAGACACAATCGAGGCAGACCAAGACACTCAGTTTCAACCCCACCTAGATCCGTAAATGCCACTCCTTTACCGTTACCTCCAGTATCACCTTACCCCAGACCTGCACCAGTAGACGATGCAAGCTGCCCGGACTTTGAAGATATTAATGAAATACCGGAGGACGATCTGGGGAGCGGGGATGAATTTGAAGGACATGTGGGGGGATTCAGATCACATGGAAGGTTGCGATGAAGACGGGCGGACTGAAACAGCTGAAAGGCATACTGATGAGGGGGGCTGCTTAGTGGCCGGACTGATACGCACCCGTTCCCAGACCTCAATGATGTTTCTGAGTTTAGAGAGGCAGATATTGGTTATTATGGGCAACAGATTGAGTACAAAGGTGAGCTGTGTGCAAACCTATATTTTAAAACCAAAGAAGACCTAATGAAGAAGGTCAAAGAGCACCATATAACTAAGAATCAGGAGATCAGATCTTGGAAAAGTGACAGGGATCGGGTTACTCTGTTGTGCAAGGACAAGAATTGCCGTTACGAGCTTAGGGCAAAGCCGACGGGATGTGGAGACGCATGGGTTATAACTAAGCAAGACAGGCCTCACACATGTAGGACTGAGAGTACGAGGGTCGACCACGAAAGTCTGACGGCATCACTCATTGCCGATGTCATTGAGAACGCCATTAAAAAGGACCCGTGTATGAGCATCCAGACGGTGGTAGACATTGTTTTGTCTGTGTATGACAATGTGACACCTAAATACAACCGACTGTGGAGGGGCCGTGAGCTGGCAATAGCCCGACAATTTGGGAGTTGGGAGATTTCGTACAGCTTGCTGAGACCACTGTTGCTTGCAATTTGCGCCAACAATCCCGGCTCGACTCACCAATTTCTGACCCGCCCGGTACGGAATAAGGAAACAGGACTAATCATGCCAGGTGTTGCCGAGTTCAGAGCCGTAGCCTGGGCGTTTGGTCCATGCATTGCGGCGTTCCAGTACATGAGACCAGTGATCAGCATCGATGCCTGCTTCTTGTCTGGGCGATACGAGGGGAGGCTTTTGATAGCTTGCGGCTACGATGCCGAGAACCAATTGTTGCCTATTGCATTTGCAATTGTACGTCAGGAGGATACTGAGAATTGGGGTTTTTTCTTGCAGTGGTTGAGAAATGAAGTGCTCGGCCCATGTAAATTTGTATGTGTCATATCGGACCAGCACAAGGGGATCAAAGCTGCACTGACAGCTGAATACGGATGGCCTCCCGAGCTCTTTGTGCACAGGTATTGTATGCAGCATGTTGCTAACAACTTAGTCACGAACTGTGGAGGAGACAGATGGTACGGATGGAGGTTCAGGGAAGGAGCAAAGATGAAGAAGCCGAGAAGATTACAAGAGATGTTCCAAGAGTTTGCTCATGTATGTCTAACTTATAACATTTCGTTTAATTATCTTATAAGAATTTTATGAAAATGAAATAACACCCCTTTGTTTTTGTGCAGCTAAATCCGAAGTGCAATGCATATTTAAAGAAGGTGGGCAAAGTACGGCCTAATGATGTGATGGAGCCGTCCAATTATGAGAAGATTTTCCAAACCTGTGACGGAGGATACCGGTTTGGTATCATGACAACAAACGGCTCCGAGTCGCTCAATAATGTCTTCCGAACGAGTCGTAGATTGCCTGTTTGTGCCATAGTGGAGGATACGTGCTACACGTGCAACAGATGGTTTGTTCAGCGGCGTCAGCGAGCAATGGAATTACAAGACAAGGGACAGGTTCTGTCTGACCGGGTTTTGCAGAAGATCAGAAAACGTTGGGAGAAAGCTGGAAAAATGCGGTTGGTGCGTTACACGCAGGGCCAAGGTCAGTACCAAGTTTCATCCATAAATGAGTACGTTCCTTGCACCCGTAGCGACATGGGCAACATGGAACCCACTCACAGGGAGTTCATGTATATTGTAACACGCGGTCCCGACAGACAAATGGAATGCATTTGTAGAGGTATCCAATTAGCTTCTATTCCGTGCGCTCATGTCTTAGCTGTTTGCCGTGACCGAAACTGGCAAGAGGACGACTTTGTTGCAGACTGGTATAAAACACCCTATCTTGTGAGTACTTGGAACCATGTGTTCAATCCAATTGGCAATATGGGAGACTGGCCTCCTAATACTGAAGACAGAATCCTTCCGAGTAGTGGTTGGATTAGGAAGGGGAGGCGAAAACACACCCGTCATGTAATGACGATGGATGAAATGGAAGGTAGACGAAAGGGGCATCAGCCTCGCCGTTCCACTTCCGATAGGCAACGAAGAGGTATGTAACATTCATCCAAAATTATTTTTCTTTTCAATTTATACCAACTTACTAAGTAACACCAAATGCAGAGGCAAGAAATGCAGTAAATGCGGCAGAAAATGAGCGAGTAATGGCTTCGGGAAGTGGGTCCGGAGGGTCACGGCGTAGCATAGCTACGAGCAGTGGGAGAGACGGTTGACATAGGAGGAGAGGCGGTTGGGGTGCAAGGGGAGCCATCTGCCCAACCGAGGAGGTCCACTACTAGACGCACAACAAGGGCATCTACAAGCCAAGCAGGGCCATCTGGAGCCCAGGCCGGCCCATCTACAAGCCAAGCAGCGCCATCTGGAGCCCAGGCCGGCCCATCTAGTGAGCAACCAGAGCCATCTGGTAGACCATCTCGTAAGGCATCTTTCGCAAGTGGTTTACTTCGGTGATTCCAGTTTAGACGTAGCAATAATAGGTGATTTGTATGCATGTTGTAAAAAATGTGTGGACTCTATTTGTAATTTGTGTGTACTTTATTATTTTGTACGAAACTTAGAAATAAAATATTTGACTCTAACAGAAATCACCTAAAACAAAAATAATGCGGTTAAAAAAAAAAAAAAAAAAAAAAAAGGTACATAGCCGGCCATTTTCTGACCGGCTTTGGGAGGGTACATAGCCGGCCAGAAAATGGCCGGCTTGGGTATATATCGATATTGGACCGGATTCTGAGTATATTTATTAATTTGTATTAAACTTTGGATAATAATAAAAATGTCGGCCCTCTTTGCTCACTGCTTTCTCTTATGATTCTCTTCATTTATTGTATGAAAGATGCCAAGCATTTGGTAAGAACAGAAAAATAACTTAGTAAACAGGACAGGTCCAGTCTTATGGAAATGGAGATAAAGATTCAATGCTTGTGATAATCATAATCATAAAAAGAAAAGCATGTGTAGTGTAGCATAGTGGTTTGACAGTGCCCGCCGCGGGCTGCCCGAACCCGGTCCGCCCGTGCCCGGTGCCCGGGGTACCCGTACCCGTGCCCGGGTATAGACGGGTAAACGGGTACGCGGGTACGGGCTTGAAATGGGCAGGGTGGCCTTTTTTGGTGCCAAACCCGGGTGTACCCGTACCCGCCAAACCCGTGCCCGCTGCCCGTCTGCCCGCACCCGCCAAGGGTGTACCCGCACCCGCGTACCCGTGCCCGTACCCGTACCCGCACCCGCTGCCCGCTGCCCGCAGAAGTGAATAATTCAAAAAAATTTCCCCCCCTCTGTAAATATTAACAGAGCTTTTTTGGCTAGGGACAGTGCATTTTTATATAGTTTTCATGTGAATATTGCGCTGCATGAAGCTAAAACTGCTCTGTTAATTTAAAATGGATGTTAAATTGTTTATTTTGCGCCAGTTGTACAGTTTTTCCTATTACTTAATCTGGACCGTTCTTTTTAACTTGGCACGAATCTCAAAGCACAATAATACTGCCCCACTCAGTCAGCCCGAATCCCAAACCGGCTGAGATTTAATCTCAACCGTAGATAGCTTATTGTTAAGGGAATCTTTTACGGTAGGCGCCTATTCTCATTTATTTGTGCTTTGTTCCCCGCGCCAGCGCCAGGCGCCCAGGCCCCCCCTCTCCCTCTGCCAAATGCATTGATTCCCTTCACTTTACATAGGGAAGGTGCACCATCCTCTCCATTAGTGTAAAAGATTCCCTTCACTTTACGGTTTTGGATTAACTCTCGGTGCTTTGAGATTCGGTCTAACGCAGAGACCATTAAAATTGGAATATTGGTACACTGCCCCACAGTGCACCCCACTGTTCCGAATTTTGACTGAAATCACCCAAATTCACACCCAGCCAGGCCCCCACAGTTCCGAATTTCCCCATAAATTAACCCCCAAACCCACTCTCCCTCACTCACTAAATTTCTCACTCTCCCTCACTCACTAAATTTCTGATTTTCCCTTCTCATACTCTCTCTCACTCATACACTCTAATTCTCTATCATTTTTTTTTATTTTTCAGAAATTAATTTAATTATTAGAAAAAAAAAATAGTTGGAAATTTATTTTATTTCGCAAAGGCGCGAGATACGGTTGAGCAAGATTATTTCATCCCGCAAAGGCGCAAGTTTTCATCTCGCAAAGGTTAGATTAATTTTTTTGCATTTATTAAATAAGTTAGATTTATTGTTAATTTTATGATAAATAGGTTAGATAAATTTTTAAATAGCTTAAACATGTTAGATTTTTTGTTAGTTTTATTATAAATAGGTTAGATTAATTTTTAAAGTAGCTTACATATGTTGGATTTATTGTTAGTTTTATTATAAATATGTTGGATCTATAAATATGTTGGATCTATACATATGTTGGATTTCTTTTTTAATATGTTATATTTTATTTTTTAAATTTTGAATATGTTAGATTTATTTTAATATAGGTTAGATTTTATTTTTTAATTTCGGATTAATTTTTAAATATGCTAGATAAATAAGTTAGATTTATATTTTTTGAATCTATACATATGTTAGATTTTTGAATAGGTTAGATTTATTTTTTTGAAATATGTTTAGGTTTATCTATAAATATGTTGGATTTTTTTAGTTTGTTAGGTTTTTCAAATAGGTTATTTATTAATATGTTGGATTTATAAATATGTTGGATCTATAAATATGTTGGATCTATACATATGTTGGATTTCTTTTTTAATATGTTATATTTTATTTTTAAAATTTTGAATATGTTAGATTTATTTTAATATAGGTTAGATTTTATTTTTTAATTTCGGATTAATTTTTAAATATGCTAGATAAATAAGTTAGATTTATATTTTTTGAATCTATACATATGTTAGATTTTTGAATAGGTTAGATTTATTTTTTTGAAATATGTTTAGGTTTATCTATAAATATGTTGGATTTTTTTAGTTTGTTAGGTTTTTCAAATAGGTTATTTTTTAATATGTTGGATCTATAAATATGTTGGATCTATAAATATGTTGGATCTATACATATGTTGGATTTCTTTTTTAATATGTTATATTTTATTTTTAAAATTTTGAATATGTTAGATTTATTTTAATATAGGTTAGATTTTATTTTTTAATTTCGGATTAATTTTTAAATATGCTAGATAAATAAGTTAGATTTATATTTTTTGAATCTATACATATGTTAGATTTTTGAATAGGTTAGATTTATTTTTTTGAAATATGTTTAGGTTTATCTATAAATATGTTGGATTTTTTTAGTTTGTTAGTTTTTTCAAATAGGTTATTTTTTAATATGTTGGATCTATAAATATGTTGGATCTATAAATATGTTGGATCTATACATATGTTGGATTTCTTTTTTAATATGTTATATTTTATTTTTAAAATTTTGAATATGTTAGATTTATTTTAATATAGGTTAGATTTTATTTTTTAATTTCGGATTAATTTTTAAATATGCTAGATAAATAAGTTAGATTTATATTTTTGAATCTATACATATGTTAGATTTTTTAATAGGTTAGATTTATTTTTTTGAAATATGTTTAGGTTTATCTATAAATATGTTGGATTTTTTTAGTTTGTTAGGTTTTTCAAATAGGTTATTTATTAATATGTTGGATTTATAAATATGTTGGATCTATAAATATGTTGGATCTATACATATGTTGGATTTCTTTGGTAATATGTTATAATTTATTTTTTATATTTTGAATATGTTAGATTTATTTTAATATAGGTTAGATTTTATTTTTTAATTTCGGATTAATTTTTAAATATGTTAGCATCTCATAAATAAGTTAGATTTTTAATATGTTAGATTTATATTTTTTGAATCTATACATATGTTAGATTTTTTAATAGGTTAGATTTATTTTTTTGAAATATGTTTAGGTTTATCTATAAATATGTTGGATTTTTTTAGTTTGTTAGGTTTTTCAAATAGGTTATTTATTAATATGTTGGATTTATAAATATGTTGGATCTATAAATATGTTGGATCTATACATATGTTGGATTTCTTTGGTAATATGTTATAATTTATTTTTTATATTTTGAATATGTTAGATTTATTTTAATATAGGTTAGATTTTATTTTTTAATTTCGGATTAATTTTTAAATATGTTAGCATCTCATAAATAAGTTAGATTTTTAATATGTTAGATTTATATTTTTTGAATCTATACATATGTTAGATTTTTGAATATGTTAGATTTATATTTTTTTAAATAAGTTAGAACAAATTGTATTTATTTTTTTAAAATAGATTTTTGAATAAGTTAAATTTGTTAGAGTTATTTTTTTGAATAAGTTAGACTTATATTCAATTTAGATTTACATTTACATTTATTATGAATTAGAATTTCAAAATTTGAATTAGATTATTATGAATTAGACTTAGATTTATTTTTTATATAATTTTTTTTCTTTTGAAATTCGGCTGAGGCATTTTTTTTTTTTTTTTTTTTTTTTTTTTTTTCCTCTGTCACAGAGACAGAGGGCAGAGGGCAGCAGTTTTTTTCTTTGTTTTTTTTTTTTTAATTCGGCAGAGGGCAGCAGAGCTTTTCCTTTGTTTTTTTTTTTTTTTTTTTTTCTTTAATATAAGTTAGATTTACATTTACATTTATATTCAATTTAGATTTAATTTAGATTTACATTTACATTTATATTCAATTTAGATATAATTTAGATTTACATTTACATTTATATTCAATTTAGATTTACATTTACATTTATATTCAATTTAGATTTAATTTACATTTACATTTACATTTATATTCAATTTAGATTTAATTTAGATTTACATTTACATTTATATTCAATTTAGATTTACATTTACATTTACATTTACATTTACAGAGCTTATTCAATTTAGATTTAATTTAGATTTACATTTACATTTATATTCAATTTAGATTTACATTTACATTTACATTTACATTTATATTCAATTTAGATTTAATTTACATTTACATTTACATTTATATTCAATTTAGATTTACATTTACATTTACATTTACATTTACATTTATATTCAATTTAGATTTAATTTAGATTTACATTTACATTTATATTCAATTTAGATTTACATTTACATTTACATTTATATTCAATTTAGATTTAATTTACATTTACATTTACATTTATATTCAATTTAGATTTACATTTACATTTACATTTACATTTACATTTATATTCAATTTAGATTTAATTTACATTTACATTTACATTTATATTCAATTTAGATTTACATTTACATTTACATTTACATTTACATTTATATTCAATTTAGATTTAATTTAGATTTACATTTACATTTATATTCAATTTAGATTTACATTTACATTTACATTTATATTCAATTTAGATTTAATTTACATTTACATTTACATTTATATTCAATTTAGATTTACATTTACATTTACATTTACATTTACATTTATATTCAATTTAGATTTACATTTACATTTACATTTATATTCAATTTAGATTTAATTTACATTTACATTTACATTTATATTCAATTTAGATTTACATTTACATTTACATTTACATTTACATTTATATTCAATTTAGATTTAATTTACATTTACATTTACATTTATATTCAATTTAGATTTACATTTATATTCAATTTACATTTACATTTACATTTGAATATGTGAAGTAATTTATATTTATTTATATTGAATAGGTTTAAAAGATGACATCTCCTAGTCACAATGAGGATTTACCTTTGGACCAAAGATTGTCAATCGAAATTTTTGGCCCAAATCCACCTATGCAACCACCATCTAATTATCCCCAAAATTATCCCCAAAATTATCCCCAAAATTATCCCCAAAATTATCCACAAAATTATCCACCTAATTATCAAAGAAGGGATCAAACGCTAGATTTAAATTATCAACAACCCCCCCAAATGTATGCACCGTATTATACTTCAAACGATCCAAACATGTATATTCCACAAGAAACACATGCATATGGAGGCACTTCTTCTGTAGCATCGAGCCAAGTCACCCTCCCTATGGAAGGTACTCCGTCGAGAAGTGTCACTGGAATTGAAGAAGAACCAATCCTTCCTCCGACAAGTGCCCCCCCAGAAGGACAAGTGGTAAAGAAGACTAAAAGAGTTCCTGAATACAATCAGCCGTGGGCAGGGTGGTACAAGATTTCCACAGATGAGAACGGCAACATGACCACTCTCGAATGTAAGGTACAAAATTGCAAGAAACCGTTTTTTACCTATAAACAAAGTAGTGGTATGACCAGCTTTAAAAGACATGTCGAAATGCACCAAAGGAAGGGTGAGGTTATATCTGAAAATGCTGGACCGAGACAAATCCAAACCCTTATAAACGCGGATGGTACTAGAACCAACCCAAAATACGATGAATCAAAAATGCTTAGTGAATTGGCACGGTACATTACCCACAAAGAACAACCAATAGGCATGGGTGGTTGTATGAGTTTTGCCCGGTTAGTCATTAAGGGGTGTGCTCAACCAATGTACAAGAGGATCCATCATAGAAAGATGGTTGGTGAAATCAAAAACCAGTTTACCAAAATAAAAGATGAGCTCCGAGCTATATTTGCATACCAACAAAATAAGGTCTCAATTACCTCCGATATATGGACTGCCGGTAAACATGGCCTTGGGTACTCGTGTGTTACCGGCCATTGGATCGATGATCAGTGGGTGTTACAAAAAAGGATATTAAGTTTTCGTGTGTTAGATTCCCCGCACTCAGCACATGTAATTTTCAAATCCATTATTGAGGTGTTAGAAGAGTATAACCTTAAGAGAGATAGGGATAACAAGGTTTTCTCTATTTCATTCGATAATGCTAGTAACAATGTAGCTTCCATTGAGATTTTTAAACGGTCACTAAACCCGATTATGAATGGGGCAATGTTTCACCAAAAGTGTGCTTGCCACATACTTAACCTCGTCGTGAAGGCGGGCCTTAAAACAGAAGCAGTAAAAGATTTGATCGTTAAATTAAAGGATTGTCTGTCCCACATTGTTTCAAACCAAGAAAGAAAACAACGGTTTGGTTTGATGTGTGTCAACTATGGATTGAGCAAGTTGAAAGTTCCTTGGGATATAGATACCCGTTGGAACTCTACCTATAGGTTTCTGAACCGGTGCCTTCCTTACAAAGCCGTCATAGGAGAGTTTTTGAGAGGCTCCACCCCCGAGGGAATGGCATTGGAGCCCAGCCTCGAAGAATGGGAGCAACTAACAACCCTGAGTAATTTCTTACGAACCTTTTTTAATGCAACCGTCCAATTATCCTGCTCGTACTCACCGACGGCATTTGAGTTGATCAGACATCTCTATAGCATCTCCAAGGTGTACCGTGAATTGGAAGAAGCTGAAAGCAAGTACACCACTCTCACACCGATCGTAGATGCCATGAAAGAAAAATTTCTAAAATATTGGGACGATGTACCCCTCCTGGCCATTATCGCAAGCTGCCTCAACCCGGCATACAAGAAGTTTTACACAATCAAAATAGTTTCAGCGTACAAAGATAATCTACATTTAGACAACACCGGGGTGGAGGCATTCGTGACTTCGAAGTTCGATGAGATGTTTAGCATATACCACTCAAGAATGGGTGACAACCAAAACCCGTCTTCGTCCCGTGCCGGTCCTAGGTAACAATTTAAATATCTACATTATTTTAATCTTTATTATTTATAATATCTACACTTCTACTAATTTTTTTATTTTTTTTAATAGTTCCACTTCCAGGAGCACTAGCAGCGGTGGATTGTTAGCAGATTTCCAATCGGAGATCCAACCGCACACATCCACAAATGAGTTACTGAGCTATTTTGCGGGAGTAAACGAAAGAGAAGATGGACTTGACATCATGACGTGGTGGAAGAGGAATCAAAGAAACTATCCAACACTGGCGATGATGGCCCGCGACGTATTTGCCGTACCCGTGTCAACCGTCCCTTCCGAAAGTTGTTTTAGTTCGGCGAACAGGATCCTCTCCGACAAACGCAGTAAGTTGGGTGCACATGTTTTTGAGAGACTTGTGTGCTTGAAAGATTGGATTGATGCTGATGAGCGCAACCAACATCGAGATCATCAAGAATCATCATCCGGAGTCGACACTGAAGAAAGCGGTACCGATACGCGGCACGCGGCTAATTCGGATTCAGACGGTGCGGAAGAGAGCGAACAATGGTATATGAATCCAAACTACTAGATAGGTAGTGTCGGTATACATTTCTAACCTCTTTTAATATCTATGGTTATTTTTTAAATTATAATTTCTAAACGTTTCAATTAGTTCTTAAATTATTCATTTTAAAGAAAAATTACTAACAAAAAAAAAGTTAGAACTCCGCCTATGTTATTTTACATAGCCGGTCCCAAGCCCGGAATAAAGGAGGAGGGTAACTTTTATTTTGAATTTAGATTTAATTTAGATTTAGATTTAATTTAGATTTAGATTTAATTTAGATTTAAATTTAAATTTAGATTTTTTTTTTCTTTTGAAATTCGGCAGAGGCAAATTTTTTTTTTTTTTTTTTTTTTTTTTTTTTTTTTAGTTCGGCAGAATCCAGATTCCAGAGTCATATTTTGAGTTTTTTTTTTATTTTATTTAATTTAGTTTAGATTTAAATTAGATTTCGATTCAATTTAAATTTTAATTTAGATTTACATTTATATTAAATTTAGATTTAATTTTATTTGCATCTAAATTTAGATTTGAATTTTTATTTAATTTAATTTAGATTTATATTACCAATTTAAATTGAACGTTTACAAAATATATTATCAATTTAAAATGTTTATTGTTTTAAATTAATTGATTTAAGATATTTTTGATTTATATTTTATTTAACCTATTAATTTATATTTGAATTTATATTTAGATTGTTTTTTTTCTTTTGAAATTCGGTAGAAGTTTTTTTTTTTTTTTTCCTTTTATTTAATTTAATTTAGATTTAAATTAGATTTGGATTCAATTTTAATTTTAATTTAGATTTACATTTTTATTCAATTTAGATTTAATTTAATTTGCATCTAAATTTAGATTTGAATTTTTATTTAATTTAGATTTATATTATCAATTTAAATTGAACGTTTACAAAATATATTATCAATTTAAAATGTAAACTACAAATTTCGGGATATAAATAAATTATGAAACTATATAATTAGAATGAGAGTTTGAAAATAAAATAAAATTACTCGTGTAAAGAAATAATATTTCGTACGACACGTAATAAACACGTAAGACACGGTAAACACGTAATAATATTCGTACGACACGGTAAAAAAAATCAGAAAACAAATCAGAAAACAGCAAAAAAAAAAAAAAAAAAAAAAAAAAAAAAAAATTGTACCCGTGCCCGTCCTGCCCGTGCCCGCTGTACCCTTGCCCGTTGTACCCGTCTACCCGCAACGGGCACGGGTTTGAGACGGGCAGGGCGGAGTTTTAAAAAAAAAAACCCGCCTACCCGTGCCCGTTGTACCCGTACCCGTCTTGCCCGCTGCCCGGGACGGGTACGGGTCTGCCCGGCCCGAGGTACCCGTTAGCAATCCTCTAGTGTAGCACAAGTCTTGTGAAAGAGAGATGATAAGGGTAGAACTGTACAGCTGTTTAGGAAAGAAAAAGTTGAGAAATCACATTTATCAAATTGGCGTTTTATCAAAACATTGGGGAAAAAAATTAGTTTAAATTGGAACGATATTATCTCAAAATGTTTGGATAATTCTAGCTTACATCTAACTTTATGTCCATATATTTAAAAAATAATAAATTAAAAAATTAAAAATGTAGAAGTGTAGAAGTGTTATTAATTATTTAGATAGGATTTATATTAAATTTGAGTTGATTTGAAAGGGACTTAGCCTTCTATCAAATAATTTTGAAACTTTTAATGGTAGAATATTAATCTGTTTATGATGAATCACCAATTAAATTTCAGATTACTCAAATTTATTGCACGTCCTATGTAAGTAACTTACAACACATCTACTATTTTTAATTTGAATAAAAAATATATATCAGAAGAGTTGGATGTACCATATATTTTTTTCAATTTTTAATATGTTCCATTTTTAAAATTAGAAAAAAAAATATAAATTTAAAGTCAAGTTTGTATTGCAAGAGTTACTATAATTCAGAAAAAAAAAAAAACAACAACTGTACCAGTACTATTTAAGTTTGTCATTTCCAGAAGTTATTTGATTGAACTTTATATTGGTACAAATGTACAATAAGTGGTTTGGGCCTCACTAATTTTTTTTCATTTTCTAGGGTCTAAGAATTAGAAAAGAAGTTGCGAAGAAAGCGAAAAATCATTCGAATACGATATTCTTAATTAATGAGAAGAAAAGAAGGTCATTGCACAACAAATAAAAACGACAAAAGTAAATATTGTTACGTACTATTACATATATTGTTGGAAGTGCAAATAAATTTTCAATTGTTGTTATGCTCAATGGACATGCACGAAAAATAATTTAAAATCAAGAATAATGAAAATTAGAAAAAGTAAAATACAAGAAACTTACATGTAACATTTGCGATCTCATCCATCCAATCTTTTCTTATTTTTTGTCGGAACAATTCATGACTTGGCATAATTAATTAAAATAAATCCTTGGTATAGAATATAGACGAAACTAGTATTTTTTTTCTCTAAAAATTTAATTTTTAGCAAAGATAATATTCACATATCATTATCAAATAAATCATAATCCTCTGTAGCAGCTAAACTATTTTTCATTATAGATTATAGTCATCACCATATGAATGTAAGCCATAGAAAATCAAAATTTTCCATTAGAATTTACTTCCATATAATTATAAAGAGGGGCTAATTAAACCGCTGGCAGAGTGGCAGGTATGATCCTTTGATCCGATTAGATAGTTATCTTTGTAAAGAATCAATTAATTAAGTTTAGAATATAAAAAAAGGAAGGTATTTATTAGGGGCAAAGGTGGTATAAAAGTAAAAGAATTCATTGTGCGCTGAATATTTGAAAGTAAGCCCTCAATATTTCATAACAGTTCTCAGTTCTCACCATCATATGAAAGAAGCGATGCATGCTTCGGATGCCATTAATGGCAAGAAAAGGAAGCGAACTACGGGTCGTCGTAAGATTGAAATAAAGCCAATCGAGCGGGCGACAGCACGCCAGGTTAATTAAATTCTCTAATTCTTTCAGAACAATGCAATAACAGATGTATCGGTAGAGAAATCAATTTGCTCTGTTATTGGGCACGCCTATATGCTAATTATTCAGGATTTTTTTTTTTATCATTTTTCTTCTTTGTTTTTTTTTTTTTTTTCTCAATTTGCTCTATATATTTCTCAGGTTTCTTTCTCGAAACGTAGATCCGGGTTGTTCAAGAAGGCTTGCGAGCTCTCGATCCTCTGTGGCGCTCACGTGGCGGTTATCGTCTTCTCCCCTGCCAAAAAACCCTTCTCCTTTATCCACCCTTTGGTCCCGTCTGTCCTCGATCGCTACCTCTCCTCTCAATCTTTTGATCAGCCGCATTACTACTCTCAAAACCAAAACCAACTCCTCGGCCTCGGGTCTACTTCTGATGCCTCTGTGTCTAATTTAAGCGCACAACTGGCCGAACATACCGCTTTGCTTGAAGCAGCAAAGAGCAGGAACGAGGCGCTTAAAGAGAGGGTACGCGCATTGGAGGGAAATGTATGGATGGATGGTGACGTGTCATGTCTCGGCTGTACTGAGTTGAACAACCTAAAGATGGCGCTAGAGAAAGTTAAGGTGGATATCTTGGCTCAGGCTGGTGAATTGCGAATCATGGATGCGGCTCGATATATGGTTGCTGTTGGATATTAATCTAACATTTATCTTGTACTGTCCTATATATATATATATGGATGCATATACCAATTTGAACTTTGCCAATGAAGCTCCTCTTTGTTTTTATCAATCTCCTCTTAATTTTGTCATCTATTTTGGAATTTTATGGATTTTATGGATTTTATGGATTTTATGGATGCTTAGTGCTCTGGACTATAAAATGTTACTTTACAGAAAGCTATACATCGCGATCTTCAACCCCATCTCTAGTATGTGGGAAGAAAAAATTGGTCTTAATTCATTGTTAATCATGTGAGAAGGTTACATAGCCTTTAAGGGATCAATAAATGCAAACAGCAACAATGTCTGTTCTACGTGGGAGACAATTATGGAAGCTGCAAGGTGCCTAAGTGCAAAATACCACCCTCTCTGTTCAGCACAGTTGGGGGTTGAGGTGGGGGTATGATTATATGGAAAACTTTACCAGTTTTTTCTTTTTTTTTCCCTCTAGGGGGAATTTCATGTATACCCTTCAAGAACTTCGAATTTATTTTGTCATCTATTTTGTAATTGTATGTGTGGTCTTGACCATAAAAATGTTATTTCACAGAAAGCTATACTTCTCTTACTACATGGTTAAGGTTAAGTAATCATGTGAGAAAGTAACATAGGAGCAATAGCCTTTAAGGGATCAATAAATGCAAACAACAATTGTGTCTGTGCTAGGTGGAGGCAATTATGGAAATTGCAAGGTGCCCAAGTGCAAAACACCACCCATGTTTCTATGAAAACTTCATCAGTCTCTTTCATTTGTCTTTACTTCGACGACAATTGTTGTAGTTGTACAAGAAATTTATCTCCTTGCCTCCTCTTTGTTGTTTGTGCATTCACACATTTGCGCTGCGCTGCGCGGCGGACTTAGCAATTTTTGATACATACAGCGGACAATATAGTCAAAAGATCGTGCTGAATATGACTCGGTGCGCTGCATGACGCAAAAAACCGCTCGGTTAATTTCTTTACCCTATTGATGATTGATTGTGTGTAGTTGGGAAGATGGACGGTTGGAGAATGAATGGTAAGTAAGATTTGGGAATCTTCATGTTGGGTACAATGTTGTCGTATGTGTAGCGAGTCACTATCATCATGTAATCGTCCAAATGGCAAAACACATCTTGCAATAAGACAAATTCTAATATGGACCGAATATATAATTAATTCACCCAAAAGAATTATATCATTTGTGCATTCAACGACTGTAATTGCTTTTGATTAAAATTACAGGAAATTCATAATCAAATATACATTTAACAAAATATAAAAAATAGTTTATAACATTAAAATTACTACACGACCAAATTATATAATTGTATAAATTGTTTGAAATTTTTTTTTTTTTAATTTTTCACAAATTTATATAATTGCACACTTGTTCGTTAGTGCCTGTTCGTTTGTCACGGAATTGTACGGGATGGGATTTAACGGGTTCGGGAACCCACTTTTTTATTTGCGGGAACCCATACTCTTAAGTATGCACAGGAATTATTATGGGAATGTACTGAATGAGTGTTCGGTTGTACCATGGAAATAGTTGTGGGAAATCCTATTTTCTTTCTAAATTAATAATCATTGTGGTTATTAATACAAGACTTCCATTTTGCTTAATTATTTAAAATTATACTATTATTTTTATAATAAAATTATAATAATGCAATTAAATAAAATTGATTAAATAATAATATTAAATAGATGAAACATTTCTAATAAAAATTACTACTAAAATGGGTACAAATAAAATAAGAAATATGTATAAATAAATAAAAATAAAATAAAATAAGAAAACAATAATTAAAAACATTTTAAAAAATAAACATTTAGAAGCATTTAACAAAACATTTATAAACATTTATAAACATTCATTAAATTGGTTGAAGTACTCTTAACACCGAGTCGCTTTTGTTTTCACCAATTCATGCATGTGATCCCTAAGCTAGAATTATTGGTGTATTGGTGTTAGTATCATTTATTTATGCTCTGAATTTCGGATATCATAATATAAAAATATTATCCATCCAATCAGGATATGATCAATTCCCATTATGTTGTTTATATATATGACATAGAAGAGGTGAATAATTATCTTCACTGAATTTTAATTTTTTTTAATTACTTTACAATCTAAGGTAGAATAAAAAAATAACGAAAATAAAAAAACAAGCTTCGACTTAAATTTAATTTATTTTTTACTTAGTTTACAATCTAAGGTACAATAAAAAATAACCAAAAAAAAACAAGTCTTGAAAATTCACAAAATTGTTACATTAATGGTTAATTCATTTTGGCACTCAACGGTTTACAAAAGACTTCAACAATTTAATTAAGCATTTCAACGGCTTAATGCTTAATAAAGCATTCCAATAGTTCAAAAAAAAAAGTAACGGTTTTCTGAATCGTTATATAGCATTGTTTTGAATATTTTTTTTGCTAACCAAATAATATATCGTTATATAGTTATTCAATAAATTGTTGACTATTTAGAGCATCTACATATCTGATACTATTGGAGTTTCTAATCGATGTGACAATTTTTAATTCAGTTTTAGAGATGTGAAAAAGTTTCTTATTTAGAAACTATGCAATAAAGTTTCTTATTAAGAAACTGTTAATAAACTCCATTCTGATCAAATGATTGGCTCACATTATTTCTCCTTTTTAATTTATTGCTGATGTGGCTTAATAGAAACTCTAAAATTAATTTCAAGAATGTGAGAGTTAGAAACTTTAGAGACCTTAATTTCTAAAAAGTGGTTAACAATTACTTAGAAACTCATTTGAGTTGCTGGGATGTAGATGCTCTTTAGTACATTGTTTGAGCGTATGAGTGTTGGATTGTTAGTAACGATTTATTTCTATATAAAAAATCTTTAATAACAATTTAGGCTGAAAACTAATTTTTGATTAAAATTTTGAGTTCTTTGGTTTGGTGTTTAGATTCTTAGCCTTTAATCTATTAAATAAATCTGATAACCTAATTTTACACACATAGATCGATAGACAAGTATTATAAACAACATAAACAATGACCCTTAATTTCTTTAATTTGTATATCCTACCAATATAATGTATTATCAAAAATTAAACCTTAACTTGCTCTTTCATGTCTCAAGTAACTCAACTTTTGAAATTAAATAAAAAAAAAAAAAAACAATTACAAATAAAAGTTGGTGAACTTAAAAATTAGTTATATATAATATTTCATGCGACTGGAATATAATTTGATATTTTATCATAAGTTGTTAAATATAGATCGTTACAAATTATCAATTTTATGAATGATTAAACATGCACCAAACTTCATAATATTGTAAAAATAAATGATATGAATATGTGCAGATCACGTTTGATTAATGACTGTTTGAGAGTAGAGGAAGGGAGGGAATGGAAAGAAAAGAAAATTTTTCATCGAATTATGTTTGGTTGATAAAATTATGTCGGAGGTGAAGGGTACAGGAGGTGAAAGATTTAACCATATATCATTATAATCAATAGAATCGGTTTCCCTCCCGATTTGGAGTGTAACGGATAGAAAGAATTTTTGTTGTAAATATTTTTAGAACAAAAAACACAAATGTCAACTCTATATCTTACCTATATAATTCTTATACAAATTTTTTGTCACAAACCTTTAATAGCCACCAATTTCTCATTAACCTTCTAAATTTTAATCAACCAAACAAAAAATAAGACGGAAAGAAAAGTTAAATTTATTTTCCATCATTAATCATCCAAATACAAAGAAGTTAAATATGTTAATTTTCCTTTCTATTCTATCCATTCCCTTTTATTCTTCACCTCCCCTTCCTTCCTCTACTCTCCATCCAAACAAGGTGTTAATATTATCCTCATATTTATTCGTTATTAAGAGATCTCTACTCATTTTTTGAAACAGAAAAAATAGTATTTATTTCTATTTTGATAGGTGTAACTCATGAAGAAAATTAGTCACATTGTTATCGGTTTTGTCACGTCACGTCATGCATGTCGGTCACATGACATGACTCGCATGTTCCGTGATGTGTCTCTTTTTAATCGAAATGACACATTACGAATTTACAATACATCACACAAATTGACCCGGACACGTCATGTGACCAATTACCGATGTAGTTTTTTTTATAATTTTAAGTTATTTTGCAATAGTTTCTTATTTTTTAGTAATTTTTTATTTTTTTTCTATAAACTAACTTCAAATCTAAAAAATAAAATTAAGTATTCAATCGCGTTTAATTACATCACGTACAAAATCATTACATGTTAGTCAGTCATGTCATGTTTTTTACTTCATTAGATGTAACTGTACAATCCAACTCTTAAATATACAAACTAGTATCGTAATAAATTAATGTTTTTACTATAAGTGGACAATCCAACTCTTGTATTAAATTATACTTACCATTAATTATTACCATAATGCGCAATTCCTATTTGTTATGTCAAGTTGTTCGTATCATATATTAATAAATTCATATGATACATAGATTCCAATCATGAATCATCTCATGGAATTTTTTTTAGAAAGCATAATTAAATTTTTTTTTTTGGAAACCAACGTGATTACTTTTTTTTTACAAAAATCATAAGAATCGAAATGTCATTTTGGTCCGTTATTTTTTTTCATTCCGGACCGAAATGGTATTTCGGTTCGGTCCCTTTTTGGATTTTCTGTGGTACTTGTTTCATAAGTTAGCCATTTCGGTTCGGTCTCCTTTTTAAATTTTCTGTGGTATTAGCTAGTTTCATAAGTTTTCATATGAGCCGCCATAGAAAATCCAAAAAGGCGACCAGACCGAAATGTCATTTCATACGAACCGAAATGCTCTTATGATTTTTGTAAAAAAAAAAATAACCATGTTAATTTTGTAAAAATATTTTTTTAATTACGGTTTATAAAAAAAATTCCATCTCATGATCCAATGGAATTTTTGAAGATCTGAGAATATGTATTATCAGGAATTTAATGCTATTTGAGATCTTGGTGCACGTGGTATTGCACTGAAATTGGTGCAAATTGAGGGATCTCAAAATCTACCTTGAAAGTTCCACACATTATTTTCAAATTAAGCAAAATCTGGAAGCAAGCAACCCTCATGTGAAATTTACTGTTTTATTTTATTTTATTTTATTTTTCTAATTTTATTTAACCTTCATGCAAAATCTCGAAGCGCTCAAATCATAATCATATGTAGCATTGTTTTAATTCTATTAATAATTTAGCAGACTATGCATATGGATATGACAACACACGGGTTAATTTTTGAAAAGGCTACTGATATGAATCTACTAAGACTTAAATTATTGGAAGTGACTAATTGTCCTCAAGCTTCTTTTTTCAGTTTTTCTCCAAAAAAACAGTCATTTGACTTACGCGAATACTGTAAAACTCTATAACCAATACTGTAACTTCAACAACAAATCATGTATAATAAGTAGTTTAAAAATCTAACAATCCAAGTTAGTTGGAAGTTGTCCCCAAGTTAGTTGCAAACAGTTAGCAACTTGCAAAAATACTGTACTTCCGGCTGTACTTGAAAAACTGACGGCTTCTAGAAGGTTTTCAAAACAAACCACTTCTCAAACTTGTAGTTATTTACAAATAACACCTAAAATTGTGCAAAATTAATTTTTTGCATCAAATTTTTTTTTTTTTTCAAATTAAAGTTTTAAAATTTATTTTTTATTTTTTTCGTATTTTTTTTACGTAATTTTTTTTCTTCAATTATTAATATTTGTATATTGATCTATATTATGTAAAATAAGACTTACATACTGTAAAATTAGCAGATTCAAACTATAAAACTAACATATGTGAACTACAAAGACTTCAATACTGTAAAATTAGCAGGTGCAACTTATAAAACTAACAGATGTGAACGGCAAAACTTCAATACTGTAAAATTAGCAGATGCAACTTATAAAACTAACAAATATGAACTGCAAAACTTTAATACTGTAAAATGGATCCCTGAAACTATCAAAATAACATATACAAACTATAAAATTTCACTAATTACAAAATTAACTGTTCAAACTATAAAACTGCAATACTGTAAAATTCGCAGATGTAAATTGTAAAACTAACAGAAGCAAACTATAAAAATTACATGTGTGAAAGTTAGAGACATCTCGGTGATCAGATTGTAGACAAAACACAAAATAAAAATTGCACAGTACATTGATCCTTCTTCCTGCTTTGGGCACACCTCTTTAATAATACCAATATCTTTCCAAGCATGTTTAGCTGAAAGAAAAAAAATGATATTAACAAATTAATAAAAACTTCAAGTCATAATTCTGAAAATCATTAGCAGAATTCTGGAAAAATAGTTGAACAACTATTGCATGAAACCTATAAAATAACTGATATATCCTATAAAACTATTGCATGAAACTTGAAAAATTATTGAATGAAACATATAAAATAACTGATACATCATATAAAACTTTTGCATAAAATCTGTAAAATAACTGATACATCATATACAATTATTACATGAAACCTGTAAAATAACTGATATATCCTATAAAACTATTGCATGAAACCTGAAAAACTATTAAATGAAACCTGTAAAATAACTGATATATCCTATAAAACTATTGCATGAAACCTGAAAAATAACTGATATCTTTCGTCTATTCTCATTTTACCAGCACTAAAAAAGAGTCAATTACTCAATAAAGATCAGCTTATGATGCTAATAGGCTGCAATTAGGTACTGTCCAGATGTCTTTTTTGTGCTATACATTTTTGTAATTATTTTTAGAAAAATAACTGATATACGCTAAATTTCTGGCATAAATGCAAAACACCTAAAGAAGCTGGCATAGGAACACAGAGGTCTTACCACAGTTTGAGAGCGCCTATTCATGGCTATCTTCTTTCATTTGGAAGATGATGCAGAGCGCTTCTTTCATAAATCTGGTGCTTGGAGCGACAATACTTCTCAGAAGCAATTTGACAAACAGTTGGAGTGCAAGAGAGAGTTAAGACAGGAGGTGAGCTGAATAAGGATCAGATCAGATCAAATTTATAGGCCAGTAACTCAAGAAAATGAAACCTGGCTGTCACGTCCTCAAATTTATAGCAAGATCAGATCAATACTAAGGTAAGTAAACACTCAATTTAAGAGAACTTAGCTCCAATTTTGATTAATAAGCAAAGATACATCAGCGATAGCTGAGTTGGTGATAAGAGAAATTACATAAATAGATTGTTCTCAACGTGGAAATGAAATGACAGATGCAATCCCTTTATATAGGCGATGCATTTGATAAAGTCAAAATTAGCAGATGAAACCCCCAAATTACCTTCCGCTCATGACACTGGCAATTAAACTTGAAGAAGACGGGTACGATAATTTTACCTGCGTTTGTGTCCGTGAGAGCAAAAGAAGGTCGTGCGCTGATCCGATGAGAGCAAAAGAAGACCGCCGCTGCCGCCCGTTTGGCGCTGCTGGGACCTTGCTTGAACGGGATCGGTGCCATCTGTAGAGAGATAAAGGGGGTAGCGAGACAGGCAGAGAGAGAGAGCTCCGATCAGTGGTGCCCGGTCCGATCGGTGGTGCCGCGCCCGATTGAGATCAGCAGAATGGAGGCATTTGAATTGGAAATCTGTTTGGGGAGAGATCTGGAAATGAAGGAGGATGGGGATCGGAAATTTTAAAAACGATTAAATCGCCTTAATGGAGAAGGGAGGTTTATCCAAGTAGTGTCGGACCGTTAAAATCTGTTAGAAGTGCGTTGAAAGCGCGTCGGGGATTTTCCGGGGATGGAAGATAGGGGAACGGTACCTTTTCTCTTAAAAAAAAATTGTCATTTCCCATTTTGACCTAAGACTTAACTACTACTTGACCATTTCTCACTTCCTATTCCAATTGAAGTACATTGACTAAGTGGAATTGGTATTCACACAAATAGAAAGTGAGAGTATATTGCTAGTTTACAAAGTACAAAGGTACAATATCAACCGAGAAGATCGTCGGAGAAGATGGATCGAATAGGGCTCTTAATTGCAACGTTAATTTATGCTGTTTTTCATCACTGTTGATGGCAAAGGTATGCTTTTTATTTATGCTTCATTTTTGTTCTTAATTTGTGTTATTCTCTTGGTTTGCACCTAATAATATGGTACTTCGAGAGCACTTGGATTCTTTGCACTAGTTTGGCTTTGGTCTTTTGGATCTGCGTGTGTAGATATATATACATAGAGAGATAGGCTATGGTGAGTTGCGAAGTAAAACGTCGTTTTACTTCACGCCATATTTTTATTTTGAAAATTCAAACAACTGATCCGAACCGTTCAACTTTTTCTAAATATTGAAATGTGCTTGGAAACTAAATTTTACATTTTTTGGAATTTTTTTACTATTTATTAAGCCACTTTGAAATCGATGATCCACTGTAAACAGTAAAAAACAGTAAAAATTTTTGGACCACCGGATTAGTAAAAATGAAAATATGAGCGTGAAGTAAAAATGACATCTTACTAACAACTCACCATAGCCCAGCTCTATATATATACATATAGATATATATATATATATATATGGACAGTGCTACGGTGCTACGCGTAGCATAGAGCCCTCCGTGCTACGGCTCACTTTTTGAGTTTTCAAAATCCTAACGGTCGATCTGAACCGTTCAACATGATCTCCATATGAATATGTACTTGCAAACCAAATTTTACATTTTTTAGAATTTGTTTACTATTTATTAAGCCACTTTGAAAAAACACTAATTTGTACACAACAGTAAAATCTGCTGGACCATTGGATCAGCGATTTTCAAAGTGGCTTAATAAATAGTAAAAAAATTCTAAAAAATGTAAAATTTGGTTTGCAAGTACATATTCATATGGAGATCATGTTGAACGGTTCGGATCGACCGTTAGGATTTTAAAAACTCAAAAAGTGAGCCATAGCACGGAGAGGCCCTTATATACGCGTAGCATATTAGCCAGATTCTATATATATATAGTGGTTGGCTATTATGCTTATATAAGCAAAAGCCCACATATGCTTAAATAAGTATTTTTGTGTTTCCAATGTTCAAATTGTCGATCCGACCGTTCATCTTGTTCTCCATATTAATATGTGCTTGGAGACTAAATTTTACATTTTTCTGAATTTTTTTACTATTTATTAAGCCACTTTGAAAATTGCTGATCATATGGTCCAGAATTTTGGAAACACTGTTTTTACTGTTCACCCAGATCAGCAATTTTCAAAGTGGCTTAATAAATAGTAAAAAAATTCATAAAAATGTAAAATTTAGTCTCCAAGCACATATTAATATGGAGAACAAGATGAACGGTCGGATCGACCATTTGAACATTGGAAACGCAAAAATGAGTTATAAGCATATGTGTGCTTATATAAGCAAAAGCCCACATATGCTTATAACTCATTTTTGCGTTTCCAATGTTCAAATGGTCGATCCGACCGTTCATCTTGTTCTCCATATTAATATGTGCTTGGAGACTAAATTTTACATTTTTCTGAATTTTTTTACTATTTATTAAGCCACTTTGAAAATTACTGATCTGGGTGAACAGTAAAAACAGTGTTTCCAAAATTCTGGACCACCAGATCAGAAACTTTCAAAGTGGATTAATAAATAGTAAAAAAATTCAGAAAAATGTAAAATTTAGTCTCCAAGCACATATTAATATGGAGAACAAGATGAACGGTCGGATCGACCATTTGAACATTGGAAACGCAAAAATGCTCATTTAAGCATATGTGGGCTTTTGCTTATATAAGCATAGTAGCCAAGCTCTATATATATATATATATATATATATATATATATATATATATATATATGAGTAGAACTAGGGTGCTCTCGAGTTCACCAAGGGCTTGGTGAACTCAAGTCCAAAACTCATCGGATCGGCTTCAAACGACGAATCCGACCGTTGAAACCCGTCTACCTTACGAGTGATGCGTCTACATGCAAAAAATTTAAATTTTGAAATTAATTTTGCATAGAGTCAAGTGGTCAAAAAACGTCAAAAAATGAATGCATTAAAATTAATTTATTAACCTTCTAATTTTGACCACTTGACTCTATGCAAAATTAATTTCAAAATTTAAAATTTTTGCATGTAGACGCATCACTCGTAAGGTAGACGGATTTCAACGGTCGGATTCGTCGTTTGAAGCCAATCCGATGAGTTTTGGACTTGAGTTCACCAAGGGCTTGGTGAACTCGAGAGCACCCTAGTTCTACTCTATATATATATATATATAGAGCTGGGCTATGGTGAGTTGTGAAGTAAGATGTCATTTTTACTTCACGCTCATATTTTTATTTTAAAAATCCAAACAATCGATCCGAACCGCTCAACATGTTCTCTATATTGAAATATGCTTGGAGACTAAATTTTACATTTTTTGGAATTTTTTTACTATTTATTAAGCCACATTGAAAATCGCTGATCCGGTGGTCCAGAAAATTTTACTGTTTTTTACTGTTCACAGTGGATTAGCGATTTTAATGTGGCTTAATAAATAGTAAAAAAATTCCAAAAAATGTAAAATTTTGTCTCCAAGCACATTTCAATATATAGAAAAAGTTGAACAATTCGGATCGGTTGTTTGAATTTTCAAAATGAAAATATGACTTCACAACTCACCATAGCCTATATATATGTGTGTGTGTGTGTGGAGGGTTCCAATGCCTCATGCCTTTCATGCCTCATCATACCTCATGTTCTATATCTTCGTTTTCAAAGTCTAAATTGTCCATCCGAACCGTTCACCATGATATCCATACTAAAATATGGTTGGAGATTAAATTTTATAATTTTTGGAATTTTTTTACTATTTTTTAAGATGGGTAGAAAATCACTGTTTTTTAAACGGTCCAAAAACAGTGATTTTGTACCCATCTTAAAAAATAGTAAAAAATTTCCAAAAAATATAAAATTTCATCCCCAAGCATATTTTAGTATGAATATCATGTTGAACGGTTGGATCGAAAATTTGAACTTTGAAAACGAAGATATAACATATGATGTAGATGAGGTATGAAAAACATGAGGCATTGGAACCCTCCTCTATATATATATATATATGAGGAGGGATCAAGTTACAACAATCATTTTCTATATTTTGAAATTCAAATCTTCCAGATCCAAACCGATCAACATGATCTCCACAATAAAATGTGCTTCTGATTTTTTTACTATATATATAAGATACTTATCACATGATAAATCATTACATTTCAACCCAAATTGGATAAAGCTACAAAGAATTGTTGTACTAAGAGATATCCAAAAATGAAAATCGGAAGCGGAATTATCCTTCTTGGAAAATAGAAAGATAAAAACGCAATATACTTTTTAAAAAAATTCATTACGAAGGGAAGACTAGCGTGATGCATTTCATATTTGTAATATTCTCCTGACTAAGTGAAATAAATTTGAAACGGATAGTGTTATAATAATGAGTGAGCCTATAGTGCTATGCACAGCACGGATGGGGTCTGTGTTACGGTCAAAAATATGACTTTTTAAAATTCTAATGGTCAATCCAACCGTTCAATGTGATAACCATATGAATATGTATTTGCAAACTAAATTTTATATTTTTTCGAATTTTTTTACTATTTTTTTAGATAGGTAGAATTTTGATGGTCCAGAATTTTCAGAAAACACTGATTTTTCTACCTATCTAAAAAAATAGTAAAAAAATTCGAAAAAATATAAAATTTAGTTTGCAAGTACATATTCATATGATTATCACATTGAACGGTTGGATCGACCATTAGGATTTTAAAAAGTCATATTTTTGGCCGTAGCACGGACCCCATCTCTATAATAATTTCTTTTTGTTTTTATTAGAAGATATATGCGGATATTATCATATACTATTAATTAAACTTATATTAGAATTCAAATTCAAATTCATCTAAATTACAGGCTTAATATAAAACATGTAATTTATGAATATTTGAAGAAAGGAAATCAACATATATTACAAACCAATTTATAAGAATAATAAATAAGGTATATTAAAATATGAGAGATTTTCAAATAATAAATAAAAGAACAAATTTATAATTTGAAATCAGGAATGTTAAAATTCGCACGTGGATGACAAAACGGGTAATTGACACCAAAAAAAGGGAACAGAACTCAGGATTGCAAATATCATCCGATAATCAGACGGTTGTGATTGACCCCTTGTCATCACTACTGCATTGTCATCATCGTTCTATTTGTTTAATAATTGGGGTGAGAGGGGCTCGAACTCTCGACATCAGGATGCCTCAGCAAGCTATGAGACCAACTGCGCCACCACCCCTTTTGTGTTATCATTGTTTTCTTATCATATATGATAGATTAGAATAGGCTCTTTCTAGTTTCTTCGGACTAGGCTCTTTATAATTTTTATTACTAGAATAAAGGGCCCAAAATTCTTGGAATAAGCCAACTGAATAAATGCCCAGCTGATAATATAATTGACTAATGCCCTAAAAAAAAAAGTAGAAATTGCCCAAAGCATTTTATTATCACAATGTATGAAAAATCCAATGCGTTGTCCCCGAGGCAGAAATTAAAATTGTTTGATTGATGCCCAACAAAAAGGCATTAAGGTGGTGTTTGGTTGTAGACTAAAGTTAAGGTGGCCTAAGTTGTTATTCCAACTTAGGCCGGCCTAAATTATTTATGTTTGGTTGAGGTCTAAAGTTAAACCACGACTTAAAGTATTCCTTGTTTGGTTAGAGTTGGTGGAGGACTAAAGTTTTGGAAGCCTAAGTTAGTTAATTATTAATAACAAGATACTAATTATATAATATTAATTATTAATTATAACTATAATATATTATAATATTTTTATAATAATTATTTAATATATTAATTATATAATTATTAATAATAAGATACTAATTATATAATATTAATATATTAATAATAACTATAATATATTATAATATTATTGTTAATAATTATTTAATATATTAACAATATAAGATATTAATTATATAATTATATACTAATAATAATTATTAATAATAATATACTAATTATATACTAATAATATATTATTACTAATTAATGAGGAGAGGGGTGAAATGGTTGAAGGTGAATGACAGTGGGCTCCAGTGGCGTAAAATTGAAGCCTAAATTTAAGGCACCTCAAGAGGTGGTTTAATTTAGGCCCGTTTAGGCCGATCTAACTTTTAGGCTATTCCATGTTAGGCCAATTAGTTTAAATCATGTTTGGTGGAATAACAGTGGCCTAAAGCCTTTAAGCCACCTTTAGACCACAACCAAACATGGGGTAAGTGATTAATGCCATAAAAGAGCATAGTGAACAATTGCTTGGAGGGGTCAAAACGGTATGGATAATATCCAATCCGCATTTGAAAAATTAGATGTAAATATTCGTTATCCGAATATCTATGTGGATATTGATACTAATATGGTTTACGTTTCAATTATCTAATTATCCATATTTTAATATTATTTTAATAAATATTTGATCCGATCCATATCTGTATGTATCTGGCTGATATCCAATCCGTATTCGGAAAATTAAAAAGAGATATGGATATGATTTTACCACTATTCGCTCCGTATTCACTCGGTTTTCACCTCTAATTGCTTGTCATTTTTCTATTTTCTCATAATTCAATGTTTGGTGTGGAAACGCTCAATAATTCATGGTATAAATTTAATTTTTTTAATGTTAAGAAAAGAAATCGGCTGATATGCTAATATATTGTTTTAAAACTTTCAATATTGATATAAAAAGTAACAAGAAATTAAATGATCTAGTCTTCTACATTATTTTAAACCGGAAATTCTAAACTAGGTTTAGCACGCGGTTAAACAAAGGGTAACATAAACCCTGGAGAAATCCAGTTCCACTGGAATAAATAGTTCATAACTCAAACAAACGCAAACAAAAAAAGAGGGAATTTTTGCAAATTAAACTGATGATAAGCAAAAGCAACAAAAGAAGCGCAAGTTATTTCAGCTTCCCAAAGAGCTTCGGTGCAACCTAAAAGTCCATTGAGATCCAAATTATAAACTGAAATATTCTATCTTATTATAAACATTTTTTTCTAACTAAATCCAACTAATACATTTCACATAAAGGCCAAGAAAAAAAAAATTCTCATTAAGTTGCTACATAATTTGGTGCGGTTACAGATACAATATATGCACAAAATGGTTGTTGCATTCTTTGTTCATCTCCAATTAAGGATATTAAAATAACTATTTTTTACCTAAATAAAATGTAAATTTCAAATCAAAACACTTACACAGGTATCAACACAAGCCCAGAAGTCGAAGTATTGACCAGTGCAGTGCTTGTGACCCGAATCGTCATCTTTAACTCTCTTCACACATTCCTGTTATTACAAAGATAACTTTGAATAAAATAAATTAAGAATAAACATAATAAGCTACAACAGGTTCACCAAGCTCCTTTGTAAACTCAATTCTAACACCTATTGGATTGACTTCAAATGATGAATCTAAACCGTTCAAATTCATCTACTTTACGAGTAATTCGTTTCCATTTATGAAACTCATTTTATAATTCTTCCACCTAGAGGATGAAAATTCAAATTGAATTTAGAAATGATGATTTAGGGTTAGTTCCAATGAGAAGAATTTAGAAAAGCGCATTTCTACAATCGACCAATAATAAAAAATGTAAGGTCCTATTTATAATAGTTTGCAAAAAAAAAAAAAATTTAGAACACCATAAATGGTCAAAAACCTTCTGAAGTAGAACTTCTAATCAACTCGAGTTGACACCTGGAAAAGTCTATCCGTGGTGTAAATTTTACCGAAAACAAAATTGATAGAAAATTTACAAATTTCAAGAAAAAAATGATAAAATGTGTACCTGATAGGAACGAAGAGGCCTGACGCACTTGGGCTTGCACGTGTCTTCGAAATACTTCTTTTGATCCATTATCTCTTCCTCAGCCCTGATTTGTATACATACTTTCTAATTAGTAAACCTTTTCTCTTTTAAATTTCAGTAATTCTGCATTTCTTTGGGCAAATTTCTTTTTGTGTTTAGCTGTACCAGAACCCCACGAGTCAGGCACACATAATTTCAACACAAACAATGTATGTAGTTAATTACAAAAACACAAAAAAGTAAATAAATAAACTGAGAGAGGCTATCATTTGTCATTTTACATACACACCCCTGACATAGTCCGATAATTGCAGAATACTTCCATGCCTTTTGAAAATTGCATATCATACCACATTTTTGCATAAAAATAGCCTCTGTCTTACAATTTCATGGCATTTAAGAGATATATACGTAATATTAACTTAGAAATTAGAAAGATAACCAAGAATTTAGAGTTTACTTTTGCAAAAATACCTAGATAACGCAGATAAAATACAGAACAATAATATATAACAAAGATTAAAATTAGCATCAGAATAAAGATGCTCATTTTCCCAAATCACTAAATCACAACCCGAATCTTTCGAGGTCAAATTGTTAATACAATACGACGAAAAATAGATAATCAAAACAATAAATCTTATTATAACGATAAAAGCTGGAATAGTCGAAAGAATTCCTTAACTCGAGAGCCATGGGAGTAATCAGCAATGGTGGCAACTGATCTCTCTAACCAGTAAAAATCGCTATTTTTTCATTTTTAGATCTCTTTTAGTAGCGAAGACGGAGGAGGGTTTGTTTGGTTTGTCGGACCGGGTCCTGTGATTTACTGTTAAAAGAGTAGACCGCTGTTTTATATGGGCTTTAACGGGCCGGGTCAACAATCTCGGCCCATTACTCTTATAAACAAGCTGTCAAAATATTGGATTAATATTGTGGAAATTCTAACTTGAGCTTTCGTCAAAGAGAACACGGTGATAGCATAATTACATGATACCAACAGTAGTGATTCAGAGTATGTTTGGATGTATCAAGAATATAGACTATTTTAGAATAGAAGCTATACGGAATATTAATTGCATTCAAATAATTTTTTTGCTATTCATAATAGCTAGATTAGCTGTTATTCTCTATTTCTTGTAATATTGGAATAACTAGTATTCGGGAGTGTGAAGAGAGAGCAAAAAATATATTTTTTCTCGAATTTTGGCTAACACAGTCCCGAAATGACAAAGTTGACGTCATTTCTACCATCTTCATGTCGTGACAATTCTTTTGAGACCTCACTTGCCTATCTTTTCTCTTAATTAATTATTACTTTGTTAACACTATTCTTTTTCGGTTACAGCTATTCACTATTCTAAATGTACAATCCAAATAATATTTTTACTAATCCGGATATGACCTTTTTCACACTATTCTAAAAAAATATTATTTTTCTCTATTCTCATTTACTATTTTCAAATTTTGCTATTCTAGCTATTTTAGCTATCATCCAAACATACCTTCTCTGATTTCGAGAGTATAACCGATCCGACGAATCAATGGTCTGTTCTTCGGCCTTTGCGGCGGCTGAATATATGCATTTCGGCGGTGCTTGGATCCACTGGATGATGCCTCCTTCTCCTTACCCTTTCTGCTCGGCATACCTGCAATAAAGTTTGGAATAGCGAACGCATAATTAAAAAATTTCTCGATACCCGTCACAAATACCGGATTGACCTTCTTGTCCACGTAACGAGGACCGTACATCCAACTACGATCACCCTCCATTCCTCCTAATTATGACATATACATTTATAAGCTATTGTATAAAGGAATGACAAATTCAATTTAGGTAAAGCAAGTCAAACAAAAAAATTCAGATCTATACTTTAGACCCTGCAGATATCATCAATTGATAACGGACCCTCTAAAACAAGTCATGGAAGAAACACAAAATCAAATCAAGTGTTGCATCATCCATGCAACAGAACTTGTATACAGCCATACAAGCGGCACTTACATAAGTAGAGATGAACATAGTTGAACTAAATAACTAAGTACAATTAAGTAGAGATGAACATAGTTAGAGATGAACTATATTCAAAATTCAATAGCATCGGACTTCATTTCAAAATTCAAATAGTTTGTGTTTCCAATCCATGTTTCTGTACATACATAGAATTCGCAAAAAAATGTTTTCCATACCCTAGCTAATTTGTTCAACTGACCTTCAATTAAGATGATTTGTCTTATTCAAATTTGTTATTAGGCTATACTAATACTCACAGAACAGGAAAAAAAAAGTAATTAGTTAAACTACTAGTTCAACTGCTTATCAAAATGTGCACTTCATTGCTGTCAAAAGAAAAAAGAAAAAAAGAGTTTCTATTTTTCAAAGCAACCTAATTCTCAGAACAAATAAATGATTTTTTTATTTATCTCTTCTGACAATATAAGCTATTTCTTGGAAGTAACCTGGAAAAAAGGATTAAATATCAAATAATTAAATCCAGCAGTTAAACTTGCAAACCATTGAAGCAAACCAAATAATTAAAGATCTAATCTTTAGAACAGTACAACTAAACCCAGGTGAATAAATGCATATATTTCTGAAAAGCGCACCAACTGGAGCATGCAACTGTTGGTACCGACATTTTTATTAATATCCAAAGTTTAATACAAATTATTAATTATACCCAGAATCGGACCAATTATCGAAATATACCCAAGCCGGCCATTTTCTGGCCGGCTATGTTCCCTCCCTAAGCCGGCCATTTTATGGCCGGCTATGTACCTTTTTTTTTTTTTTTTTTCCCCGCATTTCACCCTTTATATACCCCTTTTTCTCTCTCTCCTCTCACAATTCTCCCATCTTCAACCGAATTCTCTCTTCTTTAAGGTAAATTTTTTTTTTATCTAATTTAATTTTTAATTTATTTATTTTAGGGTTTAGGATTTAGGTTTTAGGTGTTATAATTTAGATTATGTTGTTGTAATTTAGTGTAATTAGCTAAGTTAACCAATATTTAGTGTAATTAGCATAATTGACCAATATTTAGGGTATTTTGGCCTTTTTTACCATAATTATGCTGATTAAGCGTAATTTTACCGAAATTAGCACGTTTGACCAATATTTAGGGTATTTTGGTCTTTTTTACCATAATTAGGCTAATTAAGCGCAATTTAGTGTAATTAGCACAGATGACCAATATTTAGGGTATTTTGGCCCTTTTTACCATAGTTATGCTTATTAAGCGTAATTTTACTGAAATTAGCACGTTTGACTAATTTTTAGGGTATTTTGTCATTTTTTACCATAGTTATGCTGATTAAGCGTAATTTTACCGAAATTAGCACGTTTGACCAATTTTTAGGGTATTTTGGTCTTTTTTACCATAATTAGACTGATTAAGCGTAATTTAGTGTAATTAGCACAGATGACCAATTTTTAGGGTATTTTGGTCTTTTTTACCATAATTAGGCTGATTAAGCATAATTTAGTGTAATTAGCACAGATGACCAACATTTAGGGTATTTTGGCCTTTTTTACCATAATTATGCTGATCAAGCGTAATTTCACCGAATTTAGGTTATTTTAGATATCAGGATGCCTAGAGCACGGCCTACCCAGCGTCCAGTAGTGGACGAGCCGATCAGTACTAGCAGCACGGAGCACATCAGTCCTCTCCTGTGGATTCCCCACAGCGAGCACCGAGTCTCACTGGCTTCTCGTGAGGTACGTTCATTTTCTTATATTTTCATTAAATTTTGTTGGATTTAAATTTTATTATGTTGTCACCATGCGGATTACATTTTTCAACGCAGGACACGGATCTTCTAGATGTGAAGTTGAGGTGCGTTCACATGAGGTACTACGAGGTGATGGAGTCGTACCTCGTCAACCTGGGTCTCTACCAGGTTGTGGACATCGTGCGGACAGAGAAGAGCATCATCAATGCATCTCTCATCGCTGGACTGGTGGAGCGATGGCGTCCCGAGACGCACACGTTTCACATGCCATTCGGAGAGATGACAGTGACTCTCCAGGATGTGAGTGCTCTTTGGGATTTGTCTATCCGTGGCACACCCGTCGGCGGCGTCTCTGACAGCACCAGATTCGCAGGTTATGTCGAGGAGTTATTGGGAGCTGATCCTTCCTATATCATTGGGGAACATGGGAGGTCGAAGTTCCATTTGCGGATGACGAGGTTACGGCAGCACTTCATCGCGGGTCTCTCGGTAGATTCCACCGAGCTGGAGATTCAGAGGTAAATTTTTATTAATATCAACTAATTAATTTATAATACGATGATTATATTAGAATTTTTATATGTTTTGTATTGCAGATATACACGGGGCTACGTGATGGACCTTTTTGGTTCTGTCATGTTTCCTGATTCCAGCGGTGATCAGATGCCGATGATGTATCTCCCGTTGCTGATGAACATTGAGCGACCGTCGTCGTACAACTGGGGTGGAGCTGTCCTGGCGTATCTGTACTACCACCTGTGTCGTAGTAGTGAGGTAAGTCACCAACTCTTATTTTAGTGTAAATTATTTAATCAATCAATCCATCAAAATACACTGACGTGTAATGTTCTTGAAAATGAAGCCGACGGCGAAGCAGATGTACGGGCCGGTACTCCTGCTTCAGCACTGGTCGTGGTCACGGCTACCGGTGGGCCGTCCTATCCCCAATGAGGCGCCGGATTGGGAAGAGCCAGATGTGTTTCACTGCCCAACATACGCCAAGAAGTGGTACGGTTTCCACCACTACCAGGATCGGACCCACGGTGCTACCGTTGGGATCAGGCCAGTCCGGTCAGAGCTTCAGAGTTTGCCTGAGCCTCTTGTTGAGTGGACGCCGTACGATCAGTTGTACGAGGAGTTCCTCTTGCCGGGCAGTGTGACTGACGAGCAGGAGCGGGAGATGTGGTTCTATCGAGGTCCACTC
This sequence comes from Carex littledalei, assembly GCA_011114355.1. NCBI lineage: Eukaryota > Viridiplantae > Streptophyta > Magnoliopsida > Poales > Cyperaceae > Carex > Carex littledalei. The sequence goes on along the minus strand of SWLB01000118.1, from coordinate 1,579 downwards.
ATACATTTCTGGACAGTGGAGCACCACTTTCCAGATCGGGTGCTCCGCCAGTTTGGTCGAGCGGCGTTGATTCCCATAGACCCATCTTTGCCGAGTTACACGCACAGAGACCTGCACAGGTAAGTCGTAGTCTATTGTATTTATTGTTAAATACATCATATTACTTGATAGCTTTTTATTGCAACTAACGTCTTCCTTACAGCGTTACCCACCGAGGGCGACTGGATAAGGACTGGAGCACTCATTTCGATCCATACTACAAGACGGCCCAGGATCCTCAGTATATAGACTTCTATCACGAGCCAGATGTGTATCAGCAGACCCAGGGGGATCCCCAGTTGAGGTACGATGTATGGTACACGCAGGTCTGCATGGCGAGTGTCTATCTGCAGGGTGATTACGGTGCCCATCTTCGCGACAGGATCAAAACGGATGATGGTTACCATCCCAACGGTCGTGCATGGGCTCGCCAGGTAAAGCACCTAAAACCACATAGTCTTGGTCTAACTTAGTAGTATATCAAGGTTTGATCTGACATGCCAAATTTTTTTCAGCTTTTGGCCGCGATCAAGGAGTGCGGGCATGGGATCCGCATGCTAGGAAGGAAGAACTGGAGACGGCTTGGGTACCGCACACTCAAGAAGAATACGAATGTGGTTGAGAATGCCGGGCATGGTGGAAAGATCATCGGTATGTTGCGAGACGCCAGAGAGAACATCAACTGGCGTGAGATAGATCCGCAGGAGCCCGATCCGACCCCGGTTCTGCTTGATGATATGCCATCTTCCCCCGATTCACATCCAGAGTGGGACTACCATCGTTGGGTATTGTCCGACATTGGGTGGACGACATGGTACGACGAGCATGGACGTCCGGTGCAGCCTCATGTATGTCATACTTCAGTATCTGTCAGGTTTTAATAAATTTCTTCATTCAGATCAAATTTAATAATTTATGTGTATGATTGCAGGGTCCAGCAGAGATGCCACCACCTGCGGAGACCGATACTTCTGAGTACGAGTCCCTCTCGTGCAGTCTCCATGAGTTCGAGGAGAGTTTCATGTCGGCACCGGCATGGCCCCGATATGGCACAGAGATGCCGCATGATGGAGAGGCTAGTGGTAGCGGGTCTCATACTCAGCCTGACTTTGGGACTGGGTTTGCCGCATCTACCTTCGCTACACCTCCGCCAGTACCGACAGTCTCCACGGGCGATGCCAGATGGGATACTGCCGACCAGATACTCAGGTCTGCCGATGCTAGTGGGGAGGCCGAGAGAGAGAGAGCCTGGCCGCGCTGGCGCCGGGCGAACGCCGGAGTACCGCCTCAGCGATATTCCCCTTCTCCGTTTTAGTTGTATTTTTACTAGTTTTGTACTATTTATATTTGATATACTATTTATGTTTGGTATATTTGGATTATCATATATTTCGGTTCTTGTGTATGTGTGCTTTTATGGTACTATTTTTATATTTTACAGATCAAAATAAATTATCATGATAATGCTAAACAGAAAATATAACAACATTAAAATAGTAGCACAACATAAAAAATAGTAGCACAATATAGCGTATTTCAA
>SWLB01000117.1:0-36644 GCA_011114355.1 Carex littledalei | reverse complement strand
AACTTTAGGCCCAAATATATATATATTAATTCATAATTAATATATTTATCCATTAGTTGATTATATAATTGTTCTGAACAATTATATTTCTTACGGTCGTTGTTTTCGGTAAATTTATACAACGTACCGTGTACGTTTATAAATTAACCAATGTTTTTGCTTGTCATTTTACATGACATTTATAATATAATTATATCAAGTATAATTAATTATAACCATCTTACTATTGATCATAACCAAGTTATAATCAATCACAATAAGATTCTCCGAGTAGCTCCTATACGGTGTGACCTGATAGGATCTGTGTTATGTTGGTAAATAGAATTAAAAACTGTTTTTAACTTCTATAATCATGAGAGGCATCTGGCAAAACGCATCATGACCATCCAATTACACAGATGATGCTGTACGTACAGTGCAATATCACGATCCAGTAAACTATTTTACTTGTGTTTAATTCTTTCGTCTCATAGCTGTCAGATTAATTTCAAGGTAGGTTTGTGTCATCCTTGCAAATTAATCTTTTCTTGATCTTGAACAGATTATCAAATATGATTAACTCTTGTTAATCATACCGTATGCAGATAATATTATTCTATCAAGGGGCCCAGTGACGCTATAACTCGTATAATAAATACGAGGGACAATAGTACTTTTGGTAGACCATCACTTCCTCAGCATAAGTTTGTTAGTTTGTAATAATCTAGAAGTCAATAATACGATAATTTAATTATATAAAGCTTTGTTCATGAATTGAATGATTAATAATATTATCATTTTGTTCTTTGAGTTTTATCGAATTATGGATCATTTCGGCATTCGGATTCGAAATGAGTAGAACTTCATAATATAGATGATAAATACTCTTAATAGTCACTGACCGAGGTAATTAGCAAAGAACACTAATTACCCAATTAAAGGTTAGTATGTGGATTAAATAATGGTTAAGTTTTACTGACCATAGACAAGGAGTTGTCAATTTAATCACATAGATACATGTTAGAGAACATGATATTTGACAGACCCGAATGAAACATTATACGGAATTGTGTTCGTGTCATTAATGCTTTCATTCAGTGTTAAGTTCTACAGTATGAGGTATTAATCTTTCCTAACTAAGAGATGTGTATGTGTGATTGTTACCTAACGCTATCTGTAAAAAGTAGCTATAACGGTAGCTCTTCGGTATACATAACTTAGCTGAGGTAGTGATGGTCTACCAAAAGTACTATTGTCCCTCGTATTTATTATACGAGTTATAGTGTCACTGGGCCCCTTGATAGAATAAGATTATCTGCATGCGGTATGATTAACAAGAGTTAATTATATTTGATAATCTGTTCAAGATCAAGAAAAGATTAATTTGCAAGGATGACACAAACCTACCTTGAAATTAATCTGACAGCTATGAGACGAAAGAATTAAACACAAGTAAAATAGTTTACTGGATCGTGATATTGTACAGTACAGCATCATCTGTGTAATTGGATGGTCATGATGCGTTTTGCCAGATGCCTCTCATGATTATAGAAGTTAAAACGGTTTTAATTCTATTTACCAACATAACACAGATCCTATCGGGTCACACCAATAGGAAAGTAATCAGAGAATTAATTTATTTGATTAATTATAAATGTTATAATTAATAAATAAATGTCATAGAGATGACAAGCTTAAAACACATTAAATTTATAAGCGTGTTCGACACGTTGTATGAATTTACCGAAACAACGACCGCAAGAAATATAATTGTTCAGAACAATTATATAATTAATTAAATGAATTAATATATTAATTATGAATTAATATATCTTTTAATCCATCACTATTTCATTTGGCCGAAATTAATTAATTAGTCAATAGGCCGAAATTGGTTAATTAAAGTCAAAGGCCTAAATTGATTAATTAAAGTCAAAGGCCAAATTGAAAAGCCCAAAAAATGAAAAAGCCCATAAATAGAGTCGGCCACTATTCATACCGACCTATAGGGGCAAAATGGTAATTTTCCACATTTTCAAAAGCTATAAATAGAGGGGTAGGGGTAGAGAAAAATATAGAATTCCATTTGAACCGAATCAGATCGGATCGAATCGAATCGAGTTTTTCTTTCCCAAATAGTGTTTTCGTAAGAAAAGAAAGAATACGTAATTTGATTACGTATATCTTGCGAGCCGTGAATAGTGTTTGCGGTGAATAGTGTTTTCGGGATTTTTCGTGAATAGTGTATTTGCGAAAAACGCGGTTATAGTATTTCTGGCAAAAGAAATAATCGCTCTCTGGTTATTTCCTGGTGGACAACCGATAGAGGCATCAGACGTCTGGTGCTACGAGACGTAACTACAATCCAATTGGAATTTGGATACAAGGTATAAATGTTAAATATTAATCTATTTAAATTGTTAAATAGATTTAATCTTTTAGAAATCAATCAAAGGAGTAGATCTATAAACTGATTAAAAACAAGTAAATACGGTTTTACTACTTTGGGTCTATAAAGGATTAATCTGGTATGTATCTCTCGGTTATTATCCGACATACTACTTAATCTATGATCTGAATGAGTAAAGTTTTACTTACGGTTTTTAATCTAAGAAACGGATTGAACAGGTATGTAACTCTCGGTAGATTATCCGACATACCACTTCAATCCTTTTGGCTTGAGTTAGAAGTAAAATTTTATTTTACGGTCTTTCCGCAGCTTAAGCCTAATGGCTTTGGGTAGCCTCAAAACCCTACAGTGGTATCAGAGCACAAGGCTTTCCTGTTGAATTGATTTTCTAAAAGGTTATAACTTATACCGCGTATCGGTTTAATTCTTAGATTTGCAGCTTAGGTCCAAACCGAATTGAACTGGATTTTCTTGGTTCGGTTTTCCGACCGAGAAAGTTTTAAATTAGATTTAAAAGCTTTCTTTACATGTTCTTATGAAATGTAAGTTTTTACATTTCTTGGATCGGTTTTCCGACCGAGAAAGGTAAAATAGGATTTTACGCTTTCTTTTCGAAAACTTTTGATTACGTTAAAGTTCATCGAAGAATGTGATGAAGCAATAAAGTATCCAAGTAAGAACTGTTGATCTCCACACGTAAAAGATAAGGTTATGTCAAGGGAAAGACTGGAAAAGGAACTTTCGTTTGGCTTTCCGACACAACCCCTTCCTTTTACGTGTCCTGACAACTGGCCCAAAGGAAACTTTGTCACGTTACTAAATTGCTTTACGTTTTCAAAGCATGGCAAAATGTTACTTTTTCGCTTTTTCGAAAACCTTCGGTTATGTAAAGTACATCTAAGAATGTGATGAAGCAATAAAGTACCTGAGTAAGAACTGTCATTTCCACACCGTAAAAGAGATGGTTCTGTCTAGGAAAGAAAGATCTTAAGACAGTCCTTGTGACTCTCTATCTTTCCTGGGAGCCCCTTTTACATGTCCTAATGGCTGGCCCAAAAGGAACTTTGTCACGTTACCAAATTGCTTTACGTACTGAAAAGAATAAACTGTGTTTTAAACATATAAACTGTTTATATGCTTATTACGGTATAAATAAAGAACAAAAGCATAGCTGCAAAATAAAGAATTAGAACTGATAAAAATATACGTGACTTGATCACGTATATAAGTAAATAGGATTTACTGCTTTGATATGAAATGCCTAAATTAGATTTAACGCCTTGTCATAGCCGCATAACTATTCCTATATGATAGGATAGTTGCTATGGTCAGTTAAAAGAACTGACAGCTTACTAGTTAAGCAAATGCATAAATTAGATTTATCGCTTTCAAGGAACCGTGAAAGAATGTGATGTCAAAGAAAGGCTGGAGGTGGACACCCTCAGTTGGTCTTTCTGGCAGACAACTTTCACGTGTCCGTAAAACGGTTTAAAGTCAGTTAAAAGAACTGACGGCTTACCAAGCTACGCAAATGGAAAGGGTTTTTTATAAAGAAAAATTAATGGGATCACATTTGCTATGTTTTCTTTCTGACTTCCTTTCCACGACTGCTTATTGAAGCATATGAAAGAGGTCTTTAAGGAAGATACCAATAAGAACGCATTCGGTATTTTTCCTCTCTCTGACTTCCTTTCCATGACTGCTTATTAAAGCATACGAAAGAGGTCCTTGAAGAAAAATACGAATGGGATCACATCCAATATTTTTCTTGGAAAACCTTTCTTTCCTTGACTGTCTGCTTGGTGAAAACGTAAAACACAAACCCACTTAATTAAGTAAACTGTCCTTCCTACTCTATCCTCCTCACATCATTGTTCATTGGTTGATGGGTCCACTACTCAGTAGGCATCGCCTTTTACCTTTGGTGGTCGAGGGATATATCAGATATATCGAATCAAATAGAGTGAGGTTACTTATCGATGATTTCCAAAACAGTTTTGGGCTCGGGGCAAAGTTTCGGTTAAACATACGATGTTTAACGAAACCAAGAGTCATATAGAGATATGATTAGCAAAGAGTTGCTTACCTAAGATAACTATGACCATGATATGCATACACTGCCTTGGTTTTTAGTGAAAATAGGGATCTTGGATCCTACTACAAAACGGGTATAGAACAAATTTGTAGTGGGAGTTTTATTATTATTATAATAAAACATTACATGAACAAAGCTAAAAATCTTTACATTTAACATTGTAGAAACATGTCTGAAGAAACGCCTTTCTCATTACGTTCCTTACTCGATAAGGAAAAGCTAAACGCAGACGAGTCAAATTTTACGGACTGGTTCCGTAATCTAACCATCGTTCAGAGACGTGAAAAGAAAGAATATGTTCTCGATACATCAATCCCTAAATTGAGGATTGCTGAGAGCAACATGAAAAAGGGTTCTCATGTTCTCATGATCCAAGACGATGGGAGAAAGATCAAAAAGGTGAAAGGGAAAAGGGCTCCCAAGTACAAAGGCAAAGGGAAATTTGTTCCGGTAACAAACACTCCCAAGATAAAGGTTTCTCCTGACACCGAATGCTATTATTGTAATAGCAAGGGTCACTCGAAGAGAAACTGCCCGAAATACCTAGGAGATCTGAAGCTTGGGAATGTCTCAAAAGCTTCAGTCTCAAGTATATGTATTGTTGAAATAAACGTTGCGACCTCTCTTAATGAATGGGTATTAGATACCGGATCATGTGCTCATATTTGTTCAAATATGCAGACACTAAGAAATAAGAGGAAGTTACGCAACAAGGAAGTACAACTCCGAGTTGGAAATGGAGCAAGTGTTGCAGCCATGACCGTCGGTAGTATAGAGTTGTATTTACCTAGTGGGCTTGTATTGGAACTAGAAAATGTTTATTTTGTTCCTAGCATTTCCAAAAATATCATATCAATCTCATGTTTAGAGATGAATGGTTTCTCATTTGTTATAAAAGACAACCGTTGTTCTATTTATAAAAATGAGTTGTATTATGGATCATCTTATATGATAAATGGTCTTTATATGCTGGAAATGACTAAACCCGTGTTTAACATCAATAATAAACGACTCAAAATGTCTCATGAAAGTACGACTTACATGTGGCATTGTCGCCTAGGTCATATAAACGAGAAACGCATTAAAAAGTTGCAAGAAATTGGAATTCTTGGCAAATTTGATTTTGAATCAATTGACACGTGCGAATCTTGTTTACAAGGAAAAATGACCAAGGCTCCTTTCACCAAGAAAGGTGAAAGGGCAAGTGACTTATTAAGTCTTATACATAGTGATGTATGTGGACCAATGAGTACTTGTGCAAGAAACGGTTATTATTACTTTATCACGTTTACTGATGACTTCAGTAGATATGGTTATGTCTACCTGATGAGACATAAGTCTGAATCCTTTGAAAAGTTCAAGGAATTCAAGACTGAAGTAGAAAACCAACTCGACAAAAAGATCAAGGCCTTACGATCAGATCGTGGGGGGGAATACTTGAGTCATGAGTTTAAAATGTACTTGAAAGAATGTGGGATAGTCTCACAACTCACACCTCCAGGAACACCGCAATGGAACGGTGTTTCTGAGAGAAGGAATCGAACCTTGTTGGACATGGTTCGTTCCATGATGAGTAACGCCACCCTCCCAAAATCGTTTTGGGGACACGCACTAGAAGCTGCTGTACTAACACTAAATAGAGTTCCATCCAAGTCAGTAGAAAAGACTCCATACGAGTTATGGTTTGGGAAACTCCCAAATATGTCTTATCTTAAAATCTGGGGTTGCGAAGCATTTGTCAAACGCCTGACGTCTGACAAACTTGGTCCCAAATCTGATAAATGCTTTTTCGTGGGATATCCTAAGGAAACGAAAGGATATTACTTTTATCACCAATCCGAGAACAAAATAGTTGTTGCTCGTCATGGTGAGTTCTTGGAGAAAGAGTTTCTGGCAAGAGAAAGTAGTGGGAGTAATGTAACACTTGAAGAGGTTCAAGATACATCACACGATTATGTATCAAAAGTTGATTATATAATCCCACAACTTGATGCTTCGGCCAATGAGCATTTGGAAGAATCAAATCCACAAACAGTTGTGGAAGAGGTTCAAGTCCCGAGCTCAGATACTTCGACACAAGTTGAAGTAGAACTAAACCCACAAACTGTTGTGGATGAAGTTCAACAGTCGGAAGCACAAGTCCTACGTAGGTCAGAAAGGATAGTACATGCACCTGAGAGGTACATGGGACTTCATGAAGTCTCAGTGTTTGACACTGAAGACCCTCTGACTTATGCGGAAGCAATGGATAGGCCCGACTCCGATAAATGGCTGGAGGCCATGAAATCCGAAATACAATCCATGTACGACAATCAGGTCTGGAACCTGGTCGAACCACTTGATGGGGTAAAACCCATAGCTAACAAGTGGGTTTTCAAAAGGAAAACAGACATGGATGGTAATATGACTGTTTACAAAGCACGGCTAGTAGCGAAAGGTTTCAAACAAATTCTAGGTGTAGATTATGATGAAACTTTTTCGCCCGTAGCAATGTTTAAGTCAATACGGATACTCCTAGCAATTGCCGCATTTCATGATTATGAAATATGGCAAATGGATGTCAAAACCGCCTTCTTAAATGGAAATTTAGAAGAGGATGTGTACATGACACAGCCTACGGGTTTTGAAGATTCAAAGAATGCTGGGAAGGTGTGCAAGCTTCTTAAATCCATTTATGGATTGAAGCAAGCATCACGGAGTTGGAATATTCGATTTGACGAAGAAGTCAAAAAGTTTGGCTTCATCAGATGCGAAGAAGAACCTTGTGTGTACAAAAGAACTAGTGGGAGTGCCATCGCTTTTCTAATCTTATATGTCGACGACATACTCTTAATAGGTAACGATATTCCTTTATTGCAATTAGCCAAGTCTTCATTAAAGAAAGTGTTCTCAATGAAAGACTTGGGCGAGGCTGTCTATATACTAGGCATAAAGATCTATAGAGATAGATCAAAGAGACTCATAGGATTGAGTCAAAGCACGTACATTGACAAAGTGCTGAATCGGTTCAGCATGCAGAATTCTAAGAAAGGATTCCTGCCAATGAATCATGGTGCACAGCTTAGCAAGACTCAGTGTCCTTCGACAACTGATGAGCGAAGCATAATGAGTAGAATTCCATATGCTTCGGCTATAGGATCTATCATGTACGCCATGTTGTGCACTCGCCCTGATGTCTCGTACGCTTTGAGTGTAACGAGCAGATATCAGGCTAATCCAGGCATGGAGCACTGGAATGCTGCAAAGAATATCCTTAAGTACTTGAGAAGAACTAAGGATATGTTTCTCGTCTACGGTGGTGACTCCGAGCTCGTAATAAATGGCTACACTGATGCAAGTTTTCAAACTGACCGAGACGATTCGAGGTCTCAGTCCGGATATGTGTTCATACTCAACGGTGGTGCTGTGAGCTGGAAGAGTTCGAAGCAAGAGACCACAGCAGACTCAACCACCGAAGCTGAGTACATAGCTGCATCCGAGGCAGCGAAAGAAGGTTTCTGGATCAAGAAGTTCCTCAGCGAACTTGGAGTGGTTCCCAGTGTTCAAGGCCCTGTGGACCTCTACTGTGACAACAATGGAGCTATAGCTCAGGCCAAAGAACCGAGATCGCACTCGAAATCCAAGCATGTTCTACGCCGTTATCACTTAATACGAGAGATCGTAAATAGAGGTGACGTAAAGATTTGTAGAGTTGACACAGTCAGCAACACAGCTGATCCACTGACAAAACCTCTTCCTCAAGCCAAGCACCAGTTGCATACTGCTTCTATGGGTCTGAGACACATAGGAGATTGGCTATGAGATTTTTTCTTTTGATCTACGAGATTTTAGAAAATAGAGTTTTGTATAGAGCAGAGCCTACGATGATTGGCTTCTAGCTTAAGTGGGAGATTGTTAGTTTGTAATAATCTAGAAGTCAATAATACGATAATTTAATTATATAAAGCTTTGTTCATGAATTGAATGATTAATAATATTATCATTTTGTTCTTTGAGTTTTATCGAATTATGGATCATTTCGGCATTCGGATTCGAAATGAGTAGAACTTCATAATATAGATGATAAATACTCTTAATAGTCACTGACCGAGGTAATTAGCAAAGAACACTAATTACCCAATTAAAGGTTAGTATGTGGATTAAATGATGGTTAAGTTTTACTGACCATAGACAAGGAGTTGTCAATTTAATCACATAGATACATGTTAGAGAACATGATATTTGACAGACCCCGAATGAAACATTATACGGAATTGTGTTCGTGTCATTAATGCTTTCATTCAGTGTTAAGTTCTACAGTATGAGGTATTCATCTTTCCTAACTAAGAGATGTGTATGTGTGATTGTTACCTAACGCTATCTGTAAAAAGTAGTTATAACGGTAGCTCTTCGGTATACATAACTTAGCTGAGGTAGTGATGGTCTACCAAAAGTACTATTGTCCCTCGTATTTATTATACGAGTTATAGTGTCACTGGGCCCCTTGATAGAATAAGATTATCTGCATGCGGTATGATTAACAAGAGTTAATTATATTTGATAATCTGTTCAAGATCAAGAAAAGATTAATTTGCAAGGATGACACAAACCTACCTTGAAATTAATCTGACAGCTATGAGACGAAAGAATTAAACACAAGTAAAATAGTTTACTGGATCGTGATATTGTACAGTACAGCATCATCTGTGTAATTGGATGGTCATGATGCGTTTTGCCAGATGCCTCTCATGATTATAGAAGTTAAAACGGTTTTAATTCTATTTACCAACATAACACAGATCCTATCGGGTCACACCAATAGGAAAGTAATCAGAGAATTAATTTATTTGATTAATTATAAATGTTATAATTAATAAATAAATGTTATAGAGATGACAAGCTTAAAACACATTAAATTTATAAGCGTGTTCGACACGTTGTATGAATTTACCGAAACAACAACCGCAAAAAATATAATTGTTCAGAACAATTATATAATTAACTAATGGATAAATATATTAATTATGAATTAATATATATATATATTTGGTTTTCCCTTTCTTTGGCCGAATTTGATTGAAATCAAATTCAATTGATTAAATGAATTAATATATTAATTATGAATTAATATATTTTAAAGCCCATCACTTTATTGGCCGAAATAATTTGATTGAATAAGGTCAATGGCCGAATTAAAGTCAAAGGCCAAATTGAAAAGCCCAAAAAATGAAAAAGCCCATAAATAGAGTCGGCCACTATTCATACCGACCTATAGGGGCAAAATGGTAATTTTCCACATTTTCAAAAGCTATAAATAGAGGGGTAGGGGTAGAGAAAAATATAGAATTCCATTTGAACCGAATCAGATCGGATCGAATCGAATCGAGTTTTTCTTTCCCAAATAGTGTTTTCGTGAGAAAAGAAAGAATACGTAATTTGATTACGTATATCTTACGAGCCGTGAATAGTGTTTGCGGTGAATAGTGTTTTCGGGATTTTTCGTGAATAGTGTATTTGCGAAAAACGCGGTTATAGTATTTCTGGCAAAAGAAATAATCGCTCTCTGGTTATTTCCTGGTGGACAACCGATAGAGGCATCAGACGTCTGGTGCTACGAGACGTAACTACAATCCAATTGGAATTTGGATACAAGGTATAAATGTTAAATATTAATCTATTTAAATTGTTAAATAGATTTAATCTTTTAGAAATCAATCAAAGGAGTAGATCTATAAACTGATTAAAAACAAGTAAATACGGTTTTACTACTTTGGGTCTATAAAGGATTAATCTGGTATGTATCTCTCGGTTATTATCCGACATACTACTTAATCTATGATCTGAATGAGTAAAGTTTTACTTACGGTTTTTAATCTAAGAAACGGATTGAACAGGTATGTAACTCTCGGTAGATTATCCGACATACCACTTCAATCCTTTTGGCTTGAGTTAGAAGTAAAATTTTATTTTACGGTCTTTCCGCAGCTTAAGCCTAATGGCTTTGGGTAGCCTCAAAACCCTACAAAGTTATGTATACCGAAGAGCTACCGTTATAGCTACTTTTTACGGATAGCGTTAGGTAACAGTCACAGATACATTTCTTATGTAGGAACGATGAATACCTCATACTTTAGAATTTAACACTGAATGAAAGCATTAATGACACGAACACAATTCCGTATAATGTTTCATTCGGGGTCTGTCAAATACCATGTTCCTGGAACATGTATCTATGTGATTAAAATGACAACTCTGTGTCTATGGTCTGTAAAACTTGACCATGTTTTAATCTACATACCAACCTTGTAGCGGTAATTAATGTTCCTGCTAATTACCTCGGTCAGTGACTTTTTAAGAGTATATATCATCTGTATTATGAAGTTTCACAATTCCAGTCATTAACTCGAAATGATTCATAAATTCAATAATACTCAAGGAAACAAAATGACATTTTATTAATCATTCAATTCATGAACAAAGCTTTATATAATTATCGTATTATTGACTTCTAGATTATTACAAACTAACATAAGCATACAATACTTGTTGGTCTGGTAGGTTGTATCGAACACAACAACATCGCCGAACTCTTGATATGCCCTTTTTGACCGACCATCTACCCAGAATATATTTCTGACAGCTTTATCCTCATCCGGCTCTACCTCGAAGAAAAAATTGGGATCATCTGTTGCCTTTGCCTGAAGTAGTCAATCAATGCATTCGCATCCATCCCTAACAATTTATTGATCACCTTCCCAATTTGGTTGTTCACATCCTTTTTGCTGTAATGAAGGTTCCCTTTGCCTCATGCCTTCTTTGCTAGAAACTCCCTAATTTGGGTAGCTCTAACGTTTTGCTCGTTCAACAACTCAATATTTGTCCTCTCTTCCATGGAAATTTGTTTGTGAGAGCGAAGGTGTCGCTTCTTCGAAGGAGTGTTTGCAATGAATGCATGATTATGGTATGTGGAGGCCCGTTATCCTCCACATACCGTCCTCATGAAGCCTCACATGGCACGATGCTTTGCAAACATCTCTTAATTGATGTTTGCTTTTCAGGTGTTTTTTCATTTGATCCACCAATCGTCTCCAAATTATCTTCCAATTTACATTTTTGCCTTCTATTAAAACCCGATTTGGAACACACCATTCTAATTGATGTCTGCAACCCTTCTTTAGTCTTGTTGAAGCTATTTCTACAAACACTAAAACCAGTAATGTAGCCATACGTGTTGTAGAAATCATAAGCCATTTTCTCACTAGAGAATTTCATCCCTATGTATGGCTCAACACTTTCCTCTCCTAAAGGCTCTTGAACCTTGTTCCTGATTTCATCTACTTCCAAGTCAATTTTGAGATTTCCTTCCATGATATCATTCATTTGTCTAAAAAAAAAAAGCATAAAAAATTCTTTGATCACTGCAAATAGGGCATCTGAACTTGCCATTGCATAAACACAATAAAAAAAAAATTCTTAAAAAAAAATTCAACTCAAGGTATGTGCTAGGTATGGGTATACCCATTTCCAACTTAATTATTTTTACACAGATCAGAGCTTAAGGCGAGACTTTCAATATGAATTTTATTTTGAGATGGTTGAACCATAACACATGTTTTTTTAATTCATAGCACATAAGTTCACAGAAGTTCGAGCAAGGATATCTGAATTTAATACTAAAATTTCAGTTTAATAAAACAAAGTACTAGTACCACCCAGACTGATATGTTCATCCTTGGTTTTGACAAAGAATATTACAAGCTACGCATAATGTATACTCTTGGACAAGTATTAATCAATACATACCTCATTGAATAGTAATTTGCTTACCTATTACTACTATAGCTTTCACATCATTTCTGCTAAGCGTCTCTGTTCATAATTTTCCTTCATGTTGTATAGAACTAGGACAATATACAGAAAACAAAAAAAAGGAAAATTATATAAAAGCTTGATTTCAAGTGTACAGCATTGTTAAATTCCATGAAACTTTTGTCCGAGTTTGAAATTAGTTACCTAATTTGTGAAGAGATAATTATATCTTATTCTACTATAAGCAATTGGGATCAATTAATCAAAAGCATGGAGACATGGAGAGATAGAGAGAGGTTTACATAGTTCTCTTTCGATTCCCTGCAACGCGGAGGACAGATATTCACTTGAGTCGGAGGAGAACGACACAGGGAGCGGAGCTGACAGGCAGAGAAGAGAACAAAAGAGAGGCGAAGTTGAGCCAGCGACCTAGAGCATAGCTGAGCGAATTGGAGCTTGGCGGAGTTATTGAAGCGACCTCGAGCTGGGCGGGCCTGGACCCAGCTTGGCGGCCCGAGAAGAGAACGAGGGAGACTGAAGGAGGAGAGAACGCGAGAGAGAGGCGTTGTGGGGGGTAAGAGAAAATCAAAACCCTACAAACGGAGCATTTTTTCTGTTCCCTCAAATCAAATGAGCGCTTCATCAGGCACGAATCTAAAATCAGATCCAACGGCTAATAGATCTGGTAGTACTTTGCTAAAATGCTGCTGGCAGCAAATTAGCCATACTCTATATGTATATATATATATTGAGTGTGGAAAAAATATTACCATGTAATACAAAATGAAATATTTTTTATAAAAAATAAACAAAATGACAAATAATATTTCTAAATAACATATTAAACAACATCTGCACTTAAATAATATTCCTTTAATGACATATTTCATTAAATGACATATATATATATAGAGAGAGAGAGAGAGCTGGGCTATGGTGAGTTGTGAAGTAAGAGGTCATTTTTACTTCACGCTCATATTTTCATTTTGAAAATTCAAACAACCGATCCGAACCGCTCAACATGTTCTCTATATTGAAATGTGCTTGGAGACTAAATTTTACATTTTTTGGAATTTTTTTACTATTTATTAAGCCACTTTGAAAATCGCTGATCCGGTGGTCCAGAAATTTTTACTGTTTTTTACTGTTCACAGTGGATCAGCGATTTCAAAGTGGCTTAATAAATAGTAAAAAAAAATCCAAAAAATGTAAAATTTAGTCTCCAAGCACATTTCAATATAGAGAACATGTTGAGCGGTTCAGATTGGTTGTTTGGATTTTCAAAATGAAAATATGGCGTGAAGTAAAACGATGTTTTACTTCACAACTCACCATAGTCTATCTCATATATATATATATATATATAATCTTTTTGACATATTTTTCATACAAAATGACATATTAAATGACAAATAACATTTCTTAAAAATATATATAAAAAATGAAAGAAATGAAAACATGACTGATCAATTATCAATAAATTTAAAAATTCCTTAAATGACATTTAAAAAATAAAAAGAAATCAGGACCACTAAATAATACAATTGCATGTGGCGAGTACTTGTCTAAATAAATTTAGACTTTTACCCATAAAAAAATAAAAAAAAAATATGCATAGAATTAAAAGAAAGCAAACTATTTGATTGAATGACTGATATTTAATTTAAAATTTTATTTTTTAATCACAACTGTTGGCCAACAGATCAAAATATCTACGTGCTTAATATAAGAATGGAGATGGGAGGCCATTGTTTGGTTTATCCTTAGCTATTCGTCTACTCCGGGTACACTGCGCAGGTGTGTATCGGCTCCCACTTAGAATCTTATTATTACATTTTACCTTCTTCAACGAAACAAAGTCTCCAGGATTTATAACTGTAAATTTTCCGAATTCGCATCCTCTGAGATATCTCAAACTTTGAGTGTTTTTTTGGAAATCACAACCGTTCAAATTAGGGCTGCAAACGAACCGAACCGAATTGAACTTACCTCCAGTTTGAGTTTGGTTTGAATTAATTTCAAACTAAGTTTGGTTTGAATTAATTTCGAACAAACTCAATTTCGAACGAACTCAATTTCGAATCGAACTTTTTACGAACTCAATTTTGAACTTTTACGAACTTTGTTACGACTTACGAGTTATGACTTATGGCTGGACCATAGTTCGAAATTACAGCACTTCAATAAAAACTCAGGCATTCTGAATTCTAATTACACAGTACACCAAAGTTTATATCAAAGTTCATTACAAATACCAAAATTTATATCAAACACCAAAGTTTAGTACAATCAATTAAAGTTCAGTACAATCACAGAATCCAAAGTTTTCCAAATAGCCAACAGGAGCAACATTACCAAAGTTTTCAAATATCCAAAGTATTCAAAGTACAATTTAAATATCAATAGAAGTACAGAACAATTACCAAAGTCTTAGAATTATTACAAACTCAAATATTATCCTAAATAAAACATTAAAGTTCATTATCAGCGGAAATCAACGGTTCACGTTTGAGTTAATTTCGAACTAAGTTTGGTTTGCGAACCTATTTCGAACGAACTAGGTCCAGTTTGAGTTTGGTTTGAATTAATTTCGAACGAACTCAATTTCGAATCGAATTTTTTACGAACTTTTTCGAATCAAACTCAAATCGAATTACGAACTACGAATTTTTTGTGCAGCCCTAGTTCTAATACATTATTCACGAACTCAAAGAACAAATAATACTGCCTCCCTGCGCTATCCCCGAAGAGAAACCGTACACGTCGGACACGCAAAAGTTGAGATATCTCAGAGGGCCAGTAGCTTGAAGATTCGTGCTGATAAAGATGGATTATGAATGTAATGGAGACATCTAAACGTTTGTAACTGGAGATAAGATTATCGGACAAGTATCCTCTCCAATACTGTAAAAGATTCCCGCTTTGCGATTCGGGCTAGCGCAGGGGCAGTATTATAGGGCTTTGAGATTCGTGCCAAGTTAAATCCAAATCCAGTAATTGTAAAAGATTCCCTATTACGGTACCGGGGAGGATCTGAATTCCCGAAATTTTTAATAATAGAAAATAAAATAAATTAATATCGAGAACGATTTAGCAGAATTTCGAAATATAACAAAAACGTTATGGTCCGTAACGTCCATGGAACGTTACGGACCATAACAGCCAGATTAACAACACAACTTAACCACCGAAAGAAAAAACACAGGCCGTTATGGTCCAGAACGGCCAGGGAGGTGAAGGAAAAAAAAAAAAATATACTGACCGTTATGGTCATTGACGGCCAGAGAGAGCAGAAAAAGAAAACTGACCGTTCGGAACCATCACGGCCAGGTCCAGAGAAATTGAAAAATAATTGATCAAGTTGGCGATGCGACAAAAAAAGCTTGGATTAACTTAGATCTCCATATCATCCCCTTGATCTAGTCTGCACGAATCTTAAGACAGATCGAATGGTCGAAATTCATTAACTCAAAAATTCCTTTTTGAGTTAATGCAGAGGATACGAATTCGGACTCTATAGGTTCTTGAATAAATGCATGAATTAAGAGTCAACTTTATCGCCTATACCCATTAACTTACTTTATCTACCAACAAGGACTGCTATGCTAAAAACTTCTCTGGACCTGGTATGGACCTGGCCCTGATGATTTTGAACGGCTCATTTTTTTTTTTTTTCTGCTCTCCCTGACTGTCGATGACCATAACAGCTAGCATTTATTTTTTTTTTTCCTTGGCCTCACTGACCGTTCTAGACCATAACGGTCCGTGTTTTTCCTTTTTAGTGGTTAAAGTTGCATTGTTAATTTGACTGTTATGGTCCATAATGTCCCATAGACGTTACGGACCATAACGTCTTTGTTACATTTCTAAATTCTGCCAAATCGTTTTTCAATATCGATATTAATTTATTTTATTTCCTATTAATAAAAATTTCGGTCTGAATTCAGATAGCACTGCCCCCGCGCTAGCCCGTTCAAAGCGGCTGAGAGTTAATCTCAAACCGTAAAGTAAAGGGAATCTTTTACAGTATTGGAGAGGAGACTTGTCCATATTATCTGGGAATCCATATCCTCGACGGTACCGTAAAAGATTCCCTTTTACAATTAGCTATTTACGGGATTCGGGCTGACTGAGGGGCAGTATTATTAGGCTTTGAGATTCGTGTCAAGTTAAAAAGAACGGTTGATCTGTAATTGTAAAAGATTTCCTATTCCGGTACCGTCGGTGATATGAATCCATTATCTGGGGCAGTCGTCTAGTCGACTCGTCGTCTTTGCTTTCTCGTCCTGGGGTAGTATCAATTCTTTTCTCCTTGCGACACACAAATTCTCTTTTCTCAAATCCAAAATTTTAACAGAATATAGAGCAATCCTGTTTCGATTAAATAAATTTCAATCCAAAGCTTTGCGTTTAGGGTTGAGCTAGACGATGATTCCATGGGGAGGGATTGGTTGTTGCTTGAGCGCTGCTGCTCTCTATGTATTGGGAAGAAGTAGTGGGAGGTACGAATTTTTGTTTTCCAGTTTTAATACTCACTGGTAGAAATGCCTTTGTGGTAGCTTGAACTTGGCTTATTTCCTTACTAGAGTTTTTGGGCGAATATTTTACTTGTTCCTTTCTATTTAAGCATCTAAATTGAGAATTAGTATCTCTGAGGGGGGGGGGGGAGGCTGAACTGGTTTTATTGAAGCGATCTGATGAACTTTTGGGTCTCTTTTTGTTAAAAATCTCTATGGGAAACCCTAAAGAAAACTCTTTTATCAGGATCATGTCACGTCCCTGTCTCTCAGTTCATGAATTTTCTGGGTAATTTTCGCAAAATATGTGGAATTTTTGGATTGTAAGAAAATAAAAAGAAAAATAGATGGTAAAATAGAAGCAAAATAGGAATAACTTCGATTGAATTCTGGATGCTTTTACAAGCGTCCTCCTTCTCATTTATAGACTATAGAGAGGAAAATCTCCTTCACTATAGTAATTAATACAGCAAATTGTAAATAACACAGGAAACATCAAATAGGTAACATATCTTCAGCCAATTTGTTTCATCTTTCCTGTCATGCATGTGACAGATTACAAAATAATGACTACTTCGAATAATTTTGTAAATGATCTCTTTTGGTATGCCTCTTCACAACTGGAACTATACAAAATCTTGTATACAAAAAAAGTGAAAAATTATAACCAGAAATTTGTAATTAAAAAAATTTAAATAGTAATACATTGTTGCCAAGGGAGGGAAAAAAAAAGAAGAGCTTAATTTATTGTATAAAATCTGGATTTCATGAATTATAGGCAAAAGTTGTGCCTGTTGTTCTCTTATATATGCATTTGTTCATAATCTTTATATCTCAGGGATGCTGATATTCTCAAATCAATCACCAAGGTTGGCGAAATAAAGGATCTGGGTAACTTCTTTTACTATTCTTTCTTATATTCTTGTATTCCCGTCCAAACCAATAATTGAAAGAAGGATAAAACAAGAAACTGAAAAGAGGATATCCAAAATATTAAGCTGATAAGAACCTGGGCTTATGTATTGGTAGAGCATCAGCAATGGATTTTACCTGTATATTGAGTACAATATAGTATTAGCTTTCCAGAGGATCAAGTGAGCTTAGTCTAACCTCAAATAAACCTGATTTTGTCTTCAGTAGTGAGATTACTACTCCTTTTATATCCATCTGGTTATGTTAGAAGTTGGCAAAAAACAAAGTTCAGTAAAGTTTTCGTTTTATATCGTCTGATTGTCAATGTTTCCTGTTTCAGCTTTTATTCTTGATACTGCCAGCAAAGTTCTACCTCTAATAGTGGCCGTATCAGGTCGGGTGGGGTCTGATTCACCCATTATCTGCGAGCAAAGCGGCTTGAGAGGAGTCATAGTGGAAGAACTTGTATGTATCATGTTTTCTTTATTTGTATGTAACTATTGTGGTGTCGGTAATATTCTTAAGTACCAGTTGTTTGGTACCTAAGGAACACTTTTGGTTTCATTGAAACTAATGGGCACTCACCGCTTTCAAAATAAATAAAAAGAAAGCTATAATGGTATCACACGCACACTGCAACTATTCCAATAAGCCTTAACCTTTCAATTGTTTTGTTAAGCCTTCATATACCCCAGTTTTATATTATTTTACCCTCATCTTTGCAATTTGATCATGTCTTGATCTCAGCAGTCCTGTCAGAGATGATTCAAATTGTGCGATAATAGTTCTAATTTATTCTCAGCTGAGTCTTTGCAATTTAGATACCAACAAGGCAATGGAAAAATGAACATGGCTAAAAGCAACCTTCATTGAAAATGGCTAACCAGTCAAACCATGAATATATGAACCTTTACCATTCCTTTATTTTGAAACACATTTTTCTAGTTTAATTTTGAAATTGTTTTGGTGCTTGGAATGCATAGCATGAGCAACACTTCCTGAAGCATAACGATGCGGGTTCATGGATCCAAGACTCAACTGTCATGATTAATTCTAAGAAAGACACCCCATGGTATCTGGTATGATAAAAAAAAATTCTTTGTTAACTTAAAAGAGTTCCCTTTTGGTACACAGAACTCTTCTATATGCATCTTTTTCAACACACCACTCAAGTATACTATATATTTGCAGCATAACCTTGTTCATAGTAACAAGTATCATCAATAAGTTACTGCCGATGATTGATCTGTTAAAATAGAAAAGGTTTAACTAAATCTCAGAAATACAAAGAGAAGAAAATAAGTAAAAATAAAAAAAATCCAAGAGGCGACGTGGTAATATTGAGATTGACCACTGATAGCTGGTACAGTAGAACCCACTATATACCAGTACTGTTCTGCTATGTATTGCTCTAGCAACCATTTGGTTAGATCATGCATTTTATTGAGGTGTTTTCCAAGATATTTTTACAATACATATAGTGCTTTTAATATAAATATAGGATGATGGAACTGGCCGAGTGTTTATTGTGGGGGCCCAAACTGCAGCAGGCCTTGTCTTGAGTATTGTAAGCGAGACCTTTGAAGAGTCGGGTCGGTCGCTTGTAAGAGGTACACTTGACTACTTGCAAGGCCTCAAGGTTTGTCCTTTGTCTATAGCCTTTTCAAATTATTATTTTTCTTCAGATGCAAATTCAGAGTTTGATCCTGAGTTAAATAACTCCAAATTTTGATCATTCACCCTGCAGTTTACTATCAATTCAGCAACTTAGTGTCACATTATCCTCTTTTAAGATTATATTTCCTCATTTAATCCTAGGCTGTGCAATTATCCTTAGTGTGCAGTAGTGGCATCTTTTTGAGCCATTGAATTCAATTTCAATAATAAATGTACAATTATGTACCAAATAAACCAAGGAAGAATGAGGTCTTGAAATTGGTCTACTGGTAACCTTGTGAGATTATCCAGGATCATCCTTGTTAATCTTCAGCACAATCTTATATTTTTTTCCATTTAATGAGCATTTTGTTTCTTAATTGTTTATTGACAACTGGTAAATTGTTGTAGATGCTGGGAGTTAAGAAAACTGAAAGAGCTCTTCTCACAGGAACAGCATTGACTGTTGTTGGTGAGGTAATCATTTGATAAATTACATTTTACAAATTGGTGTTTCGTATGTCAAAGTTACCTTTTATTTCTGACAATATCTTGAAGTTAAAAAAATTTATATTGCAAGAAAACAAAAATTTATATGAAGATTTGAGAAGGTGCTGTTGTTATCCATCATTTTTTTTCTTATGGTTAGTGGAAAATTTCCAACTAACAGATATTTTAATAAGAAAAATATTTACAATGTTTTTACATAAAGGCCTAAGATTCCTAATCAAAGAATGATTCAGGAACATGTTATCCATCATTTGATCATTTGATGATTTGTGATCTTTTTCTTTAATATTTATGCGTCAAGGTTACACTCGTCATTTTGGATATGCATAACACAAAATATGAAAAGGTTTCATTATGATATATGAAACTTTTCTTCTATTTAGGCGACAATATGGAAATAAATAAGTGTAAAAGAAAAGAGAAGAAATCCTAGTACTTGATTGAATATGGCAAGTTGGAGGGAATGTATAACTACAGCTAAAGCAAATTAGAACTACCGGAGGATGTGTGGAACAGAAACCTTAAGTTGGTGCAGTTGAAATAGTAATTTTTTCTTAGTTGGAAAGATTAATTTCAATAGGTTGTATTATCAAATCCATGCCCTCATGCCGTGATATTTCAAATACCATTTCAAATTTATTGTTTAAATTTCAAAAAAAAAAAAAAAATTGTCTATCATGATTTATAATTTTCTAATCTAAGTTTAATAATAATAATTACATATTATAATTGAAAATTGAAATCGCCCGAGGTTTGTAGAACTCCTGTCTTCAAGGATTCAAAATTTAAAATTTTCTGTAGAGAGCACAGAGCTTTCACACAGACTTAGCAATATTGCTATGTTTCAAATATTAGCTAATTTTGGTTGAAGAGAAAACTACAACTGGAAGGAGATTGCCACAATTCCATTGAAATAATGGGTCATGTTTATCTTACATATTTATATGATTGATCTAGTATTTTTTCTTTTTCTTTTTCCTTGTTACTTTTTTGAGTTTAACATTTAATTACGTATATATGGGCATTCAACATAGAGATACCTGTCTCGTTGAAACATTCAATATTTGAAAGTTGGTACATAAATTAGACACTAGGGCACAGAGCTTCATTGTGTAATCAAACGTTAGGTTCATAGTACAGAATTGGGCTCATTTTGATACACATGGAAGAAGGTTCATTTGATTAAAAATAAATTAACTGGCATAGGATCTTGTGATTACTAACTTGTAACAACTTATCAGTATATTCCAATCAATGTACAATTAGAGCTGAGCTGGTTTTTGTTGTTAGTTGTTAAATTCAAACCCTCAATTCTTTGGACCTTTTTTTTTTAAAGGTTGGCTTAGTGCCAACTAGCAATCACTTTGGCACTTGTGCATAATTTGTTTCTGTGTACTAAATTCATTTATTTTCTGTAATAGGCTGTAAAAGATGATATTGGTACTTTACGAATTCAGAAGCCACACAAGGGGCCTTTTTATGTATCACCCAACGGCATTGACCAATTGATTGAAAACCTCGGAAAATGGGCCAGGTTGACCTTCCTATATCAAATGTCATATGTGTTGAAACAATGGTTATGGTATCTGTATGGTTAAAGGATTCACCTTCAGCCAATAAGTACTGAATATATACAGAACTATACCTGAGTAAACCATAATTATGCCTCAAGTATGCTTGAGAAATGCGCTATTCCTCAATGGGGCTCAGTTTTCTACCAACTTTTTCTCCACTGGTGAAACTGACTGAAAATAAGTGTAAAATAGAAATATGAAGGTTGCAACCAGTACTGTTACTAGCTGATGCTGGACCAAACCAGATGATACAGACGAAGGCTTCTTTTTGCTGGGTCAATAATTTTAATTCTTTTGTACATTTGTTATATGGTTTTTTATTTGTTTCTTCTCATGTGTTGTAGATGTTACAAATTTGCATCGGGTGGTTTAGCAGTGGTTGGTGTCTTTCTTCTGGCAAGACATGCTTTTTATTATGTCCTTGAAAGGAGGCGCCGCCGCGAGTTGCAGAAGAGGTTGGTACTACCCCTAAGAAATTGCAGTTTCACATTTTTGTACCAGTGTGGTGGTTCAGTACATTTTTTTTTTAATTTAGATTTTGCTATAATATGTGGGTTTAATTGTTGCACTACCAGATCTGAAATTTTTGCCTGGTAACTTACTGTTAGTAGTGCCAGAAAGGAACCCTGTACCAGATGAGAGATTCCATCCTTGATCTATTTATTATAAAGGACATTATTATTTGTTCTACTCACTAAAGTAATTATTTATTTGGTAATTATTTTTTTATAATTGCAGGGTTCAAGCAGCTGCTGCACAAAGACAATCAAGAGAAGCTGAAGGTTTGTAAAGCACAACTTCTGTGTCCTGTTTCCCACATATATATTCTATTAAGTACTGGTTTAACCTGAAGCACTGCAACTCTAATTTGGTTCAGCATACCCTCAGTTGTGCAATTCTGTTTGGTAGCACATTGTATTTTCTTGACTAAGCTTTGTTTGATTTTAGTACGTAGATTCATTTATGTTTTGTGCAGCCCTAAATGGAAGCAGTGAAGAATTAGAGGACAGTAAAAAGAAGGATAGGTTGATACTGGATATTTGTGTGATTTGCCTCGAACAGGAGTATAATGCTGTTTTTGTCCCGTAAGTATTTCTACCTTGATTTGTGTTTCTTTCAGAATAACAAGAATGCTCTTTTATTTGATCACTTTCTATGGAGAGGTGCTGGGTGGGGGTAGTTTAGACATTTTCCATTGAAGAAGTTGGGTGAAGGGATTGTTGGGGGTCAGGGGGGGTTCTCATGTTTTGTAGTGGTGCGTGGTATGCCTGAGTTCCAATACAATACCGCTCAGTACAGATATAGACAAAAACTTCTCGTGGATAGATCTTGCTGTGACTGGATCAAGCACAACATGGTACCAATACCAATAGGGACTCTTTTGAAGTAACCAAATTTCTCCATACTGCTGAATTAAACTTAATTGAAATTCAACAAAAATTGAGACCATGTTAGTACTGCAGCAAGAAAGTTCAATACCAGTGCAGTACTATAGCTCTTGGATTCATTTGTATTTACCTAAAAAAATATATTTAATTGTCTTTCATGTTTTCTTAGTTGCGGCCACATGTGTTGCTGTATTGCCTGCTCATCTCAACTTACAAGCTGCCCCTTGTGCCGGAGGAGAATAGACCAGGTAGTCAAAACCTTCAGGCACTAAAAAATAATAAAGAATCATGCTTCTGGGCCTTTCGATTGAGTGGAATTTTTGGCACATTCGGTGTTCTTCGACTTTTAACTTTGGATGTGTAAATTGCTGTGATACCAGCTGTTTGTACCAAGTGAGGTGGTACCAACTGTTTGTTGGGTTGTTATAATTGTCTTAATAATTTGTGAATATCAAGTTTCTTTTCTTTTCTTCTCTTTCATTTGTTTTTTTTTCCTAAATCAAAACTGGTCCTTGTAAATGTGTCAGCGTGACAAACTTGATAGGTCAAATTGTGGCTGAACCATCTAAGCATTACATGTGCAAATCTCCAAATCCATGCGGAGGTATACCCCAGGGTTAAAGGGGTAATTGTTAAAAAAAAAAAAAGAGAAGTTTCTTTCATTGCATATCAAATGATAGTGTGGAAGTACTTGAAAAGGGATTATACCAAATAGATGTTTCTTTCTATAGGACCCAACTTCATATAGGAAAAGAAGGGGAATTTTATGTATCTCCCTCAACAACTTTGAAATTATGTATTTCCCCCTCTAAAATTCATAATATCATATTTGCCCTTCTAAAGTTCAAAAACTCACAAATTTACCCAATTTATTGATTTTTCTAATAAAACTCATTTAAAATTTTTGAAGTGCCCATTTTACCCTTTCTCCCTCTTTTCTTTCTCTCCATCCTCTTCGTTCCAGAGAAATCCCAAAAAAGCATACCCATTGTACCACTCACTTCACCTGGGTCGAATTCAACACCTAAACCTAAAGATTTTGGTTGCTGAACTGGTTCGATCGAACCATCCCTTGGCCATCTTTGCCTAAACCATGGCCTTCGATCAATAAGCAAATAATGATAGGTGAGAACAAATTATCCGGTATAATAATGCAATTATCAAATATTTTAATGAAAGCCTAGATTGTTTTCTTCCATTTTTTTTAAGTACCAGTACACCCATAAATTTGATTTCAGTTCAATGATTATGAAGCACCATTTGGTGGAAGCATGGAAGGTGAGCGTGTCACGGCTATTCTATTGGTATGTTTGGTTGTAAAACAAAAATAAGCTAGAATAGCTATTGTTTGTCTTATTAGAATAGCCAAATCTGAAAATCCTTAAGAATAGCCTATTCTAATAAGACAAAAAGTTTGAATTCACTATTCTAGCTATTCTAACCCAACCAAACACCGAATAGACTATTCCGAATAGCCTAACCCGAAGAATAGCCTATTCTCAATTCAACCAAACATACCTTAAGGTCTTGAGTTTTGACCTAATTTAGAGGTAATTATATTTTAGTCAGTTCACAACCGACATGTGGGCCCTCTCTGATGGTGGCAATGAATAAGAAAGGCTATTATTATAATAGTCTATATTTTATTTGGGAACGAAGAAAAAAGAGAAGATGAAAAGAGGGAGAAAGGTACTTACTGGTACTGCATTTTCTTGTACAGTACCTGATGGTACTTACTGGTACCACATTTTCTGGTATCAGTTCGGGTTACCACAGTTTCTGGTATCTTAGGTCAGTTGTTTCTGGTTCCTAGGTCGGTTGTGGGATCTAGCAAATAGTTGTTTTTGTGATGGTTGTAATGACGTTACATTAATTCTTTCTAATATATGCTATTGACAGCTGCTGCCAGTATTCTCAAAAAAAAAAGAGAAAGGGTAAAATGGGTAATTTAAAAAATTTAAATGAATTTTATTAGAAAAATCAATAAATTGGGTAAAATTTGTGAGTTTTTGAACTTTAGAAGGGTAAATATGATATTATGAATTTTAGAAGGGAAAATACGTAATTTCAAGGTTTTGGATCCCCCAAAAAGAAAAGGGCGATATATTTTAGTTGTGGTGTTGTGATTCGTTATCTTCTTTTCTGCGTTCGAAAGCATTTCGCTTTAACATAGAGGTGGATTGGTCTATATTATGGATTAATACCTCTGTATATAAAATCAAAATAGTCAATTTGAATTATTCAACATAATCTTCATATATATAAAAATGAATTTGTGAATCAACTTTTACATTTTTTTTACAATTTGTTTTAGGTAGGTAAAAAATCACTTGATTTAAAAATTATAGACCATTAAAAAATAATAATATTCTACTAATTTTAAAAAAATAGTAAAAAAAAAATCTAAAAATGTAAAATTTAGGGTGTAAATACATTTTTATATGGAGATCACATTGAACAATTCAGATTAACTCTTTAAACTTTAAAAACAAAACAAAGATATTGATCAATAGTATTGACCAACCCCTGCTGTACATAATGGACAGATATCCTCCCAGGTATCTGACTCAAGCAAATTGCAACGGCCGGCTCAGATTAATTCTCTCTGGGCCAAATTCAATCCGGTGCCTATTGAGACTGTAGGGGGTCTGTTTTGAGATTCGTGCCATGTTAAATGGGCCGTACATATGAGTCAGGTAACCTGAGGTGATGTGAATTCATACATAATAGCATAGCCTCACTCTCTTTGCGTTATGCCATTTCAAGCATCGGTTTGCATTGTAACATCTGAAAATATATTTTGCTTAATGCAACGTAAGTTAATTGGTACCTGGAGCATTAAATTGCTTTACAAAATTCTTTTACCAAACATCCAGGATAATGAAGAGCTCACAATTAAGTGATTCATTTTTTTTATCTGTTTCATTTTCATGTAAATAATGAAGAGCTTCAGTGCAATAAGTTCTCAAAATTGTTTCTCTGACACCATATGACTAGCATATATCAGTCCATTTACATCTATCTCAAAATTGCTCTCATCATCATCATCATCATCATGATTACGATTATTATGATGATGGTGACGACGACGACGACAGTAACATTTCAATCCACCATAATTTTTAAAGGAAAGCAGAGGAATGAGAACATATCCCTCCAATTTTATGAAGGTACAACTAAGTTGCATCATCTAGTGTTTCTGCTTCAATCCACCAGCATTTATTCTCCTTACTGCAGATTCAAATTATTCTTGCAAAAGCATCATTCTGGCAGAAATTCTGTAAAATAATCTGTGAAACAAGATTATACAAAATATCTATACCAAATATCATGGAATACCTCATATCTAATCTTACTACATTTAAATTTAAGATCTAATAAAGAGCAGCAACTCTCCTGACAAGATTATTGAAAGTATCAGCGCGACCAGAGGCGGATCTAGAATTTTGGTCAAGAGTAGGCACAAAATACTAATAAGAGTGAAAAAAAAAATTTACTATATAATCTCATAAGCTAGAGTACAAAATGCAAATTTTTTGGGCTAGAGTTGGACACGATTTTGAGCCAGAGATAGGCACAGTCTAAAAAATGCACTAAGTTTAAAAAAAAAAAAATTAAATCCAGGGGTAGGCACTTGCTTACCCCTGGGCCTATGTGGATCCGCCACTGAGCGCGACTTTTTCTCAATGGGAAATAGCAACCCGAAATGCAATCTCAAATTCTATACCAGCATTCGGTAACAAGGCCAGTTTCATCTCCTGTAGATCAACTTTGTGCCTTTTCTCCAAAAGGCATTTACAAATTGCTACCTTGATATGAGTGGCATATATCTTCTTTCTTTTTTTCTTAGCATTCTTCTAGTTTACAAGAACATGCTTTCCTGAGTGCCGACACTAAGCTATTGGCCCCGGGAAAAAAAGATTCCTATCAAGGAATCAGGCTGCACACAATTTGATGAAAAAGAAAGCTTAAAACCAATTACATTTTGGAAAATGCAACAAACAGAATCGCTTTCCATGCAAAAGATAAAAAAGAGAGAGTTGATTTTTTTCTCAGAGATGCTCCTCCAGCTAGTGGTTTCCAGCATCTTACAAAGCAAAGCATTTCTACCAAACAAAGCACTTCCTTTCCACGCTGACTCCTAGTTACCGGCCCAGCATTCACACATAAATCCTATCTCGGTGTCGCATTATAAATCATTCATCTCCAACAATACCAATTGTAAGCCTCTATCTCTAACTTAACATCAATTCACTCGCTCTTTGTCAGAGATGGAAAGGAAAGAAGCACACAACACCACTACCCCCATCACCACCCCCACCACCACAACATACCCCTTAGGTATGTGTGAGAGGCTCTTCAATGCCTTAAACACTAATAATACATTCCGGCCCCTACGTCGCCTCACCATTCGGCAACAAGACACCGAGCCCCAATCTGAGACACCATCCAATAATTTTCATGCTGCAGCTGCAGCTGATGCCAAACATAAGACTCCATCTCCGCCACCACAGGAGAAACCGAAAGTCGCATTTGCTGCCCCTTACGTTGCTAAAAATGATTTGAAGGCCACTAATCAGAATGTAATACCGACTCCGGTACGACCTAAAGGTGCTATCATGCCACTACCAGCACTGCCTACGGGTGCAGTCTCAACTGATACCGCGAACACAAAACCAGTGAGGACCATCAATCAGAAGGTCGAGGATTATATTTACCGCACGAAGGGCAAACTAAGGAATAGTTCAACACTTGGAAGGACTCAAACTTCAAAGTAACTATTATGTGCTAAAGCTTGGTAACTTTGATTGTATAATTATGGGTATATTTCTGCATTAGAATTTGTATTGGACCTACTGATGGTGTGTGAAAGGCTCTGACAGCTGGTTGCCTTGTACTTCTTATGGTTTTGTTTGGATGAATAAATTTGAATTTAAACATAAACTCAGATGAATTGGGTGAAAGTTGCATCACAAAAGTATATGATAGTTTTGAGCCTCTGCTTGAATATATTTGTTTTGAATTATTTTTGGCACTTCTGCTGGTATTCTGTTAGGTTCATTTTGTGAATTTTTCCTAACGTTAACAAAGAAAATCTATCTTTGGATAATTGGATGGTATAAGCTATCAACTAATGTAACTATTATATAATAATAATTTTAGATGAATTAAGATGTAAAATAATTGAAACATGCAAGATGCATGTACACGAATATGCCCCCACATTATATATGGCACAGAGCATAATATATACTGTCTACAAGGAACTATGAACCTAAATCAATACAGAAATTAGAGACTGGATATACTTTTTTTTTTTTTTTTTTATGGTTGTCGACAATTGTCGGCAACGATTATATTGATAAAAGAAGTTGAAAAGGTTTAATTACAAATTTCAAAATCGGATATCAAGGACCACTAAGCTTACACCCCTAAGCTATACAATGTGTAATAAAGTAGTCCTTTGAATCCCTCGAAGAAAAAGAAAAAGCAATGAAATGAATATCACTAAATATTCCTCCATCTCTCAATCTCCAGCATGGTCTCGTAAACAAGATAATTCGAAACTCTCTGTTTGTTAGTAACAGTCTCTTGTTTCTCTCTCTCCACAATGCCCATGCCCCTGCCGCCCAAACTACGTTCCAAAGACCTCGTTGTTGGTTTGACAGAGGCCTACCCATATGTAGCCATATATGTTGTATGTCCGCACCTACTCGTGGCGTTATGTTGTATTGGGAGAAAAGGCCCAGAACCTTGCCGCATACGTGCAATCTCACGTAATATGATCCCTTGTCTCCACAATATCCCTGCCACGTAAATGACACCCAAACTGTATATTGCAGCCTCTGTAAAGCAGAACATCTTGCGTCAATATTTTCCTGTCTAGCATTAGCCAGAGAAAAATTCTCACTTTCATTGGGGCCTTGATTTTCCACAGTATGGTATGATAGGCCGATAAAATCCCCGTATTATGTAAGACCCTATACGCAGAGGAGCATGAGAAAATCCCCGTCGCTGTCCATCCCCATTTACTAATACCTCCATGGACGTCTATCAAACACGAATAGAAAGGCTTTAATTAATCAAATCATTTATGAAAAAAGATCCGCTAGTCTCCAAGTGGTCTATTGCGAGGCCGCCGTAATGCCATACAATGATCGAATCGTTTCTGCCCATAGTCCTTCCGGGATGTTGTCAATAGCCCATAACCACTTGACAAGTAATGCCTCGTTTTGACAGCTCACATCGATGATACCCAAGCCCCCGTTTTCTCTGAGGGAGCAAACCCTCTCCCAATTCACTAAACAATAATACCTCTGCATATATCATTTCCCTTCCACAGAAACTCCTTCTCATTTTGTTAATATGGTTGATGACCCCCACCGGAATCCTAAAAGCTTGCATATAGTGTAGAGGCATTGCTGATAGTACCGCCTTACCAATGTAATTCTTCCTCTATAGGACAAGAAGCTAGAGGTCCATCCTTCTATTCGACGCTGTACTGCGTGAAGCATCGGCTGATAATCAATCTTTGTCGGTCTTTTGACCGTTAGAGGTAACCCCAAGTATCTGATTGGTAACTGCGCCTTAGGTGAGCCCAAAATTTGTTCTATGACAGTTAGGATATTTTGGGGAATAGCGATTGGGGCGAAGTTGCTCTTTCCCCTATTGATCCTGAGGCCGGTTAGGGCCGCATACACCTGCAGCACGTGACTGATTATTTTGAGGGTAACCGGATGTGCTTCACATATGATCAGTGTGTCGTTCGCATACTGGATCGTTCGCAGTTGTAGTCTCACTGGTTGAGGCATTAGAATCGCCACGTTATGTAAGAATCTACTGAGAGAATCTGCCACCAAAATGAAAAGCATAGGGGATAGGGGGTCCCCCTGACGTAGAGACTAGATATACATTCTCTCAGAGAAAAAACCTCTTTTTTTATGAATCAGTACTATGATTTCATTAGTTACATACACCAAATTCTCTTCCCCTTTGACCCTGATTAGGAATTAACAAACAAACTAATTAACTTGTATATACTGAACCCCTGAGTTTCTGATGAAAGCAAATCTGGATCTGTAAACTGGCATGGGTAACTTCAATTGGTTTTTTTGGCATGTAAAAATCTGAGCTTATTTCATATTCCTTACAAAGTGCATCAACAGGTACATAAAACATCCTTGTTAGAAACATATTAACACACCAAATTAATGCTACAAAACCCAAATCAGTTGGTCCAGGACAGAGCATGGTTTAATTAGCTTTGGGTTTGTTTGAGGTTCCAATAATTAACAACTTAATTATGACTGAATTACAATCTAAATTCAGATTCTAGTAAATGTCAATCTTAAATCCTAAGATTCTCTGTGCGGTAAATAAAACACACAACACGCATATAGAGAGAACAGATAGAGATCATAGATTTGATTCCTTGTTCCCCCCATTCTTAATTAATTATCTTTTTCTCTTTTTCATCTAATATTCCAAGTGCTTTATTTGGTCTTCTCTATATTGTCCTTTTGCAAACCGCACTTGTACTATTTTTATGGACAAATATTTGAATTTTCATTGCAAAATATATATATATATAGAGAGAGAGAGTGGCTAATATCAAAACGTTTGTTCCTAGTTCCCGGTGCAACCAAGTTGTTTTCGGATTTTCAAAGTCCAAACGGTCAATCCGAACCGTTCAACATGTTCTAAATATTGAAATGTGCTTGGAGACCAAATTTTACATTTTTTGGATTTTTTTTACTATTTATTAAGCCACTTTGAAAATTGCTGATCACATGGTCCAGAATTTAGTTGCACTGTTTTTACTGTTCATCCGGATCAGCAATTTTCAAAGTGGCTTAATAAATAGCAAAAAAAAATCCAAAAAATGTAAAATTTGGTCTCCAAGCACATTTCAATATTAGAACATGTTGAACGGTTCGGATTGACCGTTTGGACTTTGAAAATCTGAAAACAACTTGGTTGCACCGGGAACTAGGAACAAACGTTTTGATATTAGCCACTCTCTCTCTCTATATATATATATTTTGCAATGAAAATTCAAATATTTGTCCATAAAAATAGTGCAAGTGCGGTTTGCAAAAGGACAATATAGAGAAGACCAAATAAAGCACTTGGAATATTAGATGAAAAAGAGAAAAAGATAATTAATTAAGAATGGGGGGAACAAGGAATCAAATCTATGATCTCTATCTGTTCTCTCTATATGCGTGTTGTGTGTTTTATTTACCGCACAGAGAATCTTAGGATTTAAGATTGACATTTACTAGAATCTGAATTTAGATTGTAATTCAGTCATAATTAAGTCGTTAATTATTGGAACCTCAAACAAACCCAAAGCTAATTAAACCATGCTCTGTCCTGGACCAAAAATGATTTGGGTTTTGTAGCACTTTGCTGTGTTAATATGTTTCTAACAAGGATGTTTTATGTACCTGTTGATTGCACTGTGTAAGGAATATGAAATAAGCTCAGATTTTTACATGCCAAAAACCAATTGAAGCTACCCATGCCAGTTTACAGATCCAGATTTGCTTTCATCAGAAACTCAGGGGTTTAGTATATACAAGTTATTTTGTTTGTTAATTCCTAATCAGGGTCAAAGGGGAAGAGAATTTAGTGTATGTAACTAATGAAATCATAATACTGATTCATAAAAAAAGAGGTTTTTTCTCTGAGAGAATGTATATCTAGTCTCTACGTCAGGGGGACCCCCTATCCCCTATGCTTTTCATTTTGGTGGCAGATTCTCTCAGTAGATTCTTACATAACGTGGCGATTCTAATGCCTCAACCAGTGAGACTACAACTGCGAACGATCCAGTATGCGAACGACACACTGATCATATGTGAAGCACATCCGGTTACCCTCAAAATAATCAGTCACGTGCTGCAGGTGTATGCGGCCCTAACCGGCCTCAGGATCAATAGGGGAAAGAGCAACTTCGCCCCAATCGCTATTCCCCAAAATATCCTAACTGTCATAGAACAAATTTTGGGCTCACCTAAGGCGCAGTTACCAATCAGATACTTGGGGTTACCTCTAACGGTCAAAAGACCGACAAAGATTGATTATCAGCCGATGCTTCACGCAGTACAGCGTCGAATAGAAGGATGGACCTCTAGCTTCTTGTCCTATAGAGGAAGAATTACATTGGTAAAGGCGGTACTATCAGCAATGCCTCTACACTATATGCAAGCTTTTAGGATTCCGGTGGGGGTCATCAACCATATTAACAAAATGAGAAGGAGTTTCCTGTGGAAGGGAAACGATATTTGCAAAGGTATTAATTTGTTTAGTGAACTGGGAGAGGGTTTGCACCTTGAAAGAAAATGAGGGCTTGGGTATCATTGATCTGAGCTATCAAAACGAGACATTACTTGTCAAG
This sequence comes from Carex littledalei, assembly GCA_011114355.1. Classification (NCBI taxonomy): domain Eukaryota; kingdom Viridiplantae; phylum Streptophyta; class Magnoliopsida; order Poales; family Cyperaceae; genus Carex; species Carex littledalei. Next base: position 4,412 of record SWLB01000117.1, on the reverse strand, counting down.
TGGCTATGGGCTATTGACAGTAACCCGGAAGGACTATGGGCAAAGACGATTAGATCATTGTATGGCATTACGGTAGCCTCGCAAATAGACCAACTGGAGACTAGTGGATCTTTTTTCATCAAGGATTTGATTAAATTAAAACCCTTCTATTCGTGCTCGATAGACGTCCATGGACGAATTAATAAATGGGGATGGACAACGACGGGGACTTTCTCATGCTCTTCTGCGTATAGGGTATTACATAATACGGGGATTTTATCGGCCTATCATACCATACTGTGGAAAATCAAGGCCCCAATGAAAGTGAGAATTTTTCTCTGACTAATGCTAGACAGGAAAATATTGACGCAAGATGTTCTGCTTTACAGAGGCTGCAATATACAGTTTGGGTGTCATTTACGTGGCAGGGATATTGTGGAGACAAGGGATCATATTACGTGAGATTGCACGTATGCGGCAAGGTTCTGGGCCTTTTCTCCCAATACAACATAACGCCACGAGTAGGTGCGGACATACAACATATATGGCTACATATGGGTAGGCCTCTGTCAAACCAACAACGAGGTCTTTGGAACGTAGTTTGGGCGGCAGGGGCATGGGCATTGTGGAGAGAGAGAAACAAGAGACTGTTACTAACAAACAGAGAGTTTCGAATTATCTTGTTTACGAGACCATGCTGGAGATTGAGAGATGGAGGAATATTTAGTGATATTCATTTCATTGCTTTTTCTTTTTCTTCGAGGGATTCAAAGGACTACTTTATTACACATTGTATAGCTTAGGGGTGTAAGCTTAGTGGTCCTTGATATCCGATTTTGAAATTTGTAATTAAACCTTTTCAACTTCTTTTATCAATATAATCGTTGCCGACAATTGTCGACAACCATAAAAAAAAAAAAAAAAAAGTATATCCAGTCTCTAATTTCCATATTGATTTGGGTCCATAGTTCCTTGTAGAAGGTATTATTTGTGCTCCGTGCCATAATGTAGGGGTATATTCATGTACATCTTGCATTTTCAATTATTTTACTCCTTTTCATCTAATTTTTTTAATTATATAATAGTTACATTAGTTGATAGCTTATACCATCCAATTATCCAAAGATAGATTTTCTTTGTTAACGTTAGGAAAAATTCACAAAATGAACCTAACAGAATACCAGCAGAAGTGCCAAAAATAATTCAAAACAAATATATTCAAGCAGAGGCTCAAAACTATCATATACTTTTGTGATGCAACTTTCACCCAATTCATCTGAGTTTATGTTTAAATTCAAATTTATTCATCCAAGCAATATCATAAGAAGTACTAGGCAACCAGTCAGAGCCTTTACACACCATCAACAAGTACAATACAAATTCTAATGCAGAAATGTACCCATAATTATACAATCAAAGTTACCAAGCTTTAGCACATAATAGTTACTTTGAAGTTTGAGTCCTTCCAAGTGTTGAACTATTCCTTAGTTTGCCCTTCGTGCGGTAAATATAATCCTCGACCTTCTGATTGATGGTCCTCACTGGTTTTGTGTTCGCGGTATCAGTTGAGACTGCACCCGTAGGCAGTGCTGGTAGTGGCATGATAGCACCTTTAGGTCGTACCGGAGTCGGTATTACATTCTGATCAGTGGCCTTCACATCATTTTAGCAACATAAGGGGCAGCAAATGCGACTTTCGGTTTCTCCTGTGGTGGCGGAGATGGAGTCTTATGTTTGGCATCAGCTGCAGCTGCAGCATGAAAATTATTGGATGGTGTTTCAGATTGGGGCTCGGTGTCTTGTTGTTTAATGGTGAGACGACGTAGAGGTCGAAATGTATTATTAGTGTTTAAGGCATGAAAGAGCCTCTCACACATACCTAAGGGGTATGTTGTGGTGGGGGGGGTGGTGATGGGGGTAGTGGTGTTGTGTGCTTCTTTCTTTTCCATCCTTGACAAAGAGAGAGCACAGCGAGTGGATTGATGTTAAGTTAGAGATAGAGGCTTACAATTGGTATTGTTGGAGATGAATGATTTATAATGCGACATCGAGATAGGATTTATGTGTGAATGCTGGGCCGGTAACTAGGAGTTAGCGTGGAAAGGGAGTGGTTTGTTTGGTAGAAATGCTTTGCTTTGTAAGATGCTGGAAACCACTAGCTGAGGAGCATCTCTGAGAAAAAAATCAACTCTCTCTTATTTATCTTTTGCATGGAAAGCGATTCTGTTTGTTGCATTTTCCAAAATGTTATTGGTTTTAAACTCTCTTTTCATCAAATTGTGTGCAGCCTGATTCCTTGATAGGAATCTTTTTTTCCCGGGGCCAATAGCTTAGTGTCGGCACTCAGGAAAGCATGTTCTTGTAAACTAGAAGAATGCTAAGAAAAAAAGAAAGAAGTATATGCCACTCATATCAAGGTAGCAATTTGTAAATGCCTTTTGGAGAAAAGGCACAAAGTTGATCTACAGGAGATGAAACTGGCCTTGTTACCGAATGCTGGTATAGAATTTGAGATTGCATTTCGGGTTGCTATTTCCCATTGAGAAAAAGTCGCGCTCAGTGGCGGATCCACATAGGCCCAGGGGTAAGCAAGTGCCTACCCTTGGATTTGAATTTTTTTTTTTAAACTTAGTGCATTTTGTACTCTAGCTTATGAGATTATATAGTAAATTTTTTTTTCACTCTTATTAGTATTTTGTGCCTACTCTTGACCAAAATTCTAGATCCGCCCCTGGTCGCGCTGATACTTTCAATAATCTTGTCAGGAGAGTTGCTGCTCTTTATTAGATCTTAAATTTAAATGTAGTAAGATTAGATATGAGGTATTCCATGATATTTGGTATAGATATTTTGTATAATCTTGTTTCACAGATTATTTTACAGAATTTCTGCCAGAATGATGCTTTTGCAAGAATAATTTGAATCTGCAGTAAGGAGAATAAATGCTGGTGGATTGAAGCAGAAACACTAGATGATGCAACTTAGTTGTACCTTCATAAAATTGGAGGGATATGTTCTCATTCCTCTGCTTTCCTTTAAAAATTATGGTGGATTGAAATGTTACTGTCGTCGTCGTCGTCACCATCATAATAATCGTAATGATGATGATGATGATGATGATGAGAGCAATTTTGAGATAGATGTAAATGGACTGATATATGCTAGTCATATGGTGTCAGAGAAACAATTTGGAGAACTTATTGCACTGAAGCTCTTCATTATTTACATGAAAATGAAACAGATAAAAAAAATGAATCACTTAATTGTGAGCTCTTCATTATCCTGGATGTTTGGTAAAAGAATTTTGTAAAGCAATTTAATGTTCCAGGTACCAATTAACTTACGTTGCATTAAGCAAAATATATTTTCAGATGTTACAATGCAAACCGATGCTTGAAATGGCATAACGCGAAGAGAGTGAGGCTATGCTATTATGTATGAATTCACATCACCTCAGGTTACCTGACTCAAGCAAATTACAATCGGACGGCCCATTTAACATGGCACGAATCTCAAAACAGACCCCCTACAGTCTCAATAGGCACCGGATTGAATTTGGCCCAGATAGAATTAATCTGAGCCGGCCGTTGCAATTTGCTTGAGTCAGGTACCTGGGAGGATATCTGTCCATTATGTATAGCAGGGGTTGGTCAATACTATTGATTAATATTTTTGTTTTGGTTTTAAAGTTGAAAGAGTTAATCTGAACCGTTCAATGTGATCTCCATAAGAAAATGTATTTACACCCTAAATTTTACATTTTTAATTTTTTTTTACTATTTTTTTAAAATTAGTAGAATATTATTATTTTTTAATGGTCTATAATTTTTAAATCAAGTGATTTTTTACCTACCTAAAACAAATTGTAAAAAAAATGTAAAAGTTGATTCACAAATTCATTTTTATATATATGAAGATTATGTTGAATAATTCAAATTGACTATTTTGATTTTATATACAGAGGTATTAATCCATAATATAGACCAATCCACCTCTATGTTAAAGCGAAATGCTTTCGAACGCAGAAAAGAAGATAACGAATCACAACACCACAACTAAAATATATCGCCCTTTTCTTTTTGGGGGATCCAAAACCTTGAAATTACGTATTTTCCCTTCTAAAATTCATAATATCATATTTACCCTTCTAAAGTTTAAAAACTCACAAATTTTACCCAATTTATTGATTTTCTAATAAAATTCATTTAAAATTTTTAAATTACCCATTTTACCCTTTCTCTCTATTTTTTTTTTGAGAATACTGGCAGCAGCTGTCAATAGCATATATTAGAAAGAATTAATGTAACGTCATTACAACCATCACAAAAACAACTATTTCCTAGATCCCACAACCGACCTAGGAACCAGAAACAACTGACCTAAGATGCCAGAAACTGTGGTAACCCGAACTGATACCAGAAAATGTGGTACCA